>QANT01007405.1:0-133019 GCA_003254885.1 Purshia tridentata
ATCAATCAATTTGCATGAATCGCCGACCGATCGATGCTACTTTTATCTTGGAAGGTATAGACAAAATTAAGCACATCTAACAAAATATGTGGTATGTCAGTAATAGTTAACAAACAAATTTATTTTGTATAATTAAATTCATAATCTAAATATTAGAGAAGTGCTCAGTAAAATATCTATATTTGTGTGTGTACGTGACAGTATTAACAATATGTGGTATTGACACAACAATATTTTGTTTTGTAATTGTACGCATGTTATAATTTCGAGGCCAATAATAATCACAAGACCTAATTGGCATATATACCAGGTGATGAGATACACATTCATTCTTAATATGATCCAAACTAGTAAATTTGGTTCAGATACCAACTTATTCTAAATTAATTCATGATTTTAATAGTGATCTGAAAATGCATATATATGTACCCTGCAGCGTGTGCAAAAAATAATACCTCCTCATTACATTTTACACCGTAATGAGAACAATGAAACAGCGGAGGCTGTATTCAATGAAAAGCACAAAGAGCTTCTGAAGTCAGCACAAAAGTGGATAAAAGAAACTGCTCAGGCATGCACAGTCGTGGGGGTTCTAATGGCCACCCTGGTCTTTGCAGCGGCATACTCGGTTCCTGGGGGCAACGACCCAATAAATGGCCTTCCTATTTTCCGCGATTCTCCTTTCTTTTGGGTCTTCACCATCATGGACATTATCTCGCTTTGCAGCTCATTGGCCTCTGTGGTAATGTTTCTTTCTGTCCTAACATCTCCCCTTGAGTATCCATATTTTCGTCACTCAATCCCGCGCAAGCTAAAATTTGGATTTGTCCTATTATTCTTGTCCATGATAACCACCATGTTTGCCTTCAGTGCTACCATCTTTCTATTAATTCATGATCTCCAGAAGAAATGGACTAGGTCTCTGGTTTATACAGTTGCTCTTCTTCCAGTGACTGTGTTCGGACTGGTGCAATTTCCTTTGTATCAAGCATTCTATGAATGTGTCAAATTCATATCTAAGAAAATATTCAAGAAGATTTTGCCCTATTGCTATCAGAAAGCTAGAAGGCATAATTGAATCTTCATTTGTGAGGGTTCTTCCTCTTTTTGCTTTTCCCCTCCCATTTCCAGGTCCACTCTTTCTCAAATTGGCTTAATTAAGGAGAGAGCGGCTTTATGTGGGAGTAGTGATGATGTTTTCTTCAAGGCCACTATCTGCCATTTTCTTGGCATAAAATTTAGGGGCTTCTGAATTTTAGTCCTTCAATAAAATTACAAAATCTGGTGTAATATTATAAATTAAATTTAGTCTTTTGACTATTAATGTCTATATTAATAACCATATTAAAGTTTATAGTTTTTAATATTATTATTAGTTTATTTATTTCCAAAATATTCTTGTGATTAAATATTTGATCAATTTTTTTATATTCCATATTTGTAGAAGTCAAGTTAGGATTGATTTATAATGATTGACTCCTCTAACGTTATGGAACTCAAACCTGAAAGCTCAAAATTTTTTTGATCACCTCTATTAAAATTCACTTGCCGATTGTGCTAATTACTAGCTGCAGTTCAACATTTTCAAGTACACGCTTATGACAAGCCAAAAATTAAGAAAGTGGCTAAAATTAGTTCCAACGAGGTGTACGTATACTTAAAGTTTGATAAACTGCAGTCACGTCACAGAGGCAACGTAAGACAGAAAATAACATCAAACAAAACCAACTCGGAGAGAAATGACAAATAAAACTGCTGGTTAGAGTGGTTAAATATAGAATGTAAGTAGGTATGAATGAATTACTTTCCAATGTATTGTTCGCTCATTCGTATCCACTCACATTCTGCACTCAAACTCTAGTTTCCAATGGATGATGCCGAAACTCCCAACTCCTCCATCTCTGATCTCTTCAATTCCATTCAAAAGCATAGAAATTCGAAGCATAGCTCATCGAATGGAACACATCTACTGAGGATGATGAGGCTATCATAAATTTGGCCAGTCATGGGAAATGTACGTGAAAGATCTTAAAGTTCATCTTTGACGACGTTTAGTTGTGGCGTTGAGCAATACATGCAATATTGCAAAGACATCAAGGAACATTCACAACATTACTTTTTTTTTTTTGGTTAACTGGGAGGTCAAAGACCCCAAGACAAACACTACACAGCAACCAAACGAGGCTTGCAGACACCCAGGCAATCTTCAAAGAGGCAAGAAGCACACTCCGAAGGAGGCTGGAAAAACACCACAACGCCAAGATCAAGACTATGCCCCAAATGAGCCAACACATCAGTAGAGCAGTTCCTCTCCCTATAGATATCAGAGAGCTTGCAGACCCAATCCGTCTTCAAAAAGTTCTGACAAGCCTCCACCAAAGTAGCCAGGGGGTGGTGGCTAGAAGGATCTTTAAGAACAAGATTAACAGCACAACTAGAATCCATTTCCACAAGCACCAGGCGAAACCCTTTATCCCAGGCCAAGCATAAGCCATGATAGAGCCCCCAGAGTTCCACAGTGAGCACTTCACCCCTTCCAAGATTCCCAGCAAAACCAGCAAGCCACTGACCATTAGAATCTAGAAGGAGGCCACCAGCACTGATAAGACCATGAGGCTCAATACTAATTCACAACATTAATTTGAGTCACCAAGTGTTTATATGCCCAAGGAGCTTTTTGTGCTGTTCTATCTGCCCTTCCATAAAATGGTTACCTCTTTAAGTGTTTTCGATATCCTTAACTATACTGGTCATTTGCCTTTGTAATGCTGGCTAGTGGCTACGTAGGTAGATTGTTTCTTAATTCTTACTTAGTTATCTGATGTACTTTCTTTGATAATTGCTAAATAAACTACATAGATCCCTTATATTTACAACATGTAGTACACGAGTTTGAGAGGGTAAGAACGCAAATGGGGAACTTGTTTAGTTCAGCAATCATGATGTCTGTGTGCAAGAGCTTACCCACTCCATCACATACTGAATGCTTAATTTATCCTTTTTTTCTTTCAAAACCCAATCATGTCGTTTTTCTTGCTCTGCTCTCTTGTTTATCCCTTTTTTCTTTGGTATAATGCATGATATCTTGCTGCCTCCTACTTTTCTCTAATCCTTTGGTATTAGTTAATATTCTCTCTCAGGACCACTGAACAATTAGTGCAGTTCAATGATGGGAATCATTTGCTTTTTAAGTTATTCCTTAAGGATCATCTTTGTAAAAAAATTAGCCAAATCGGTAATAATTTAGTCATCTAAGCAGGTTCAAAAATTAAATTGAGACTTGTGGTAAATTGGAGCATGGCAATTTTCCATACAAAAAATTGAGAATGATGGTCTTACAATATACTACTTTTTCAATCTAAGATGAGGTTCTATGAAACAGATAGATAAAGAAATTTAGTTGAACCAACAGAAGCAGGTATATGGCATTTTGATGTTGGGAAGAATGAATTTTCGATTTAGGTTTTTGTGAAAAGTGAGAACATAGCACAACTCTGCTAGAGGAAGGAATTAATTTTCTCTTATGATTTTTGGTTAATTTGATGTTCAATTTATTGCATTAATTGTGAGCCCAGATTGAAACAGAGGTGTCCTGATGTTCAATTTATCCTCATTTGCATGCTCATTAAAGAATACCAATTAAAGCTTAATTATAAAATTGACACAGTACTTTTACCAATGGAGTTTACATAAGAATAAATCAGAGCAAACTTGATGAAACACTTCTAGTATAATACCATGATACTCTTCTGAATTCATTGAAACATAATAATTCAAGAGACTACGAAGATCCTTTGGCTCTTCGATCCGGTTTGCCATTATCATCTCCGCCATGGACTCCCTAAAATCGTCTCTCGGATCATAAGAGCACTTCTCCATGGCAACCATGACAATGAATTTAGTCCCCCCTCCTGCAGCTTTATGATGATCACCTCTCTGCTTTCTTCTCTGATGATCTACATGATCTATTGCTGCCTCCTGCCTTTCTCTAATCATTTGGTCTAGTCTCTCTTGAACCATGGCATGTGCTAGGCTTGATATTGATGGGTACCTATCACAACTACTTGAGCTCTCTACTTCCTCTGAGGATGAAGAAACACTAAGCCTGCAATTGCAACACAAGGCCCTGCATGCTCTCTGTTGAAGCTGTGTTTGCTTCCTCCCTTGCCTGGAGGCTTTCATTGTGGGAGCTTTGAAGGAAATTTTGGGCAAAATTATTGATTTATGCACAATTGGCAAGTGGAGCATGTTTATCATGATTGTGTCTTGTGTTGAAAACATTTAATACATGATTAGAGAAGGTAATATTGCAAATGGGGAACATTGGTTTAGTTAATTGAGCCAGTGATCATGATGTTTAAGGGGACCTCCATAGTATCCTTTATAGGGTCTTATTAGGTGGCATGCTTTGGAAAGTTTGATTAATATGGAAAGTATGGGTTCCATGAAGCCTATTTATTAAAGCTCTGTAATAGAAAACATAATGACAATGGAATTTTTGGTTAGGTTTCACATGCCTCTCATCATAGTGATAAACCAATCTGCAGATTGTGAATATGCTGACTGATTGCTACATGACTTGAGATTACAAGGAAAATTCACACACACACATAAATATGTTTATCTTGTAGTAGGGCTAGCTTCAGTAATGGGGTCCAAATACCAAACATGATTATATGATGAGAGGGTTGCTGGTACATGGTTTAGGGACAAAGCATGTTTTTATGCTTTGCTAGAGTCTCTTTTTCAAGTTTTAGATGATAAGATGAATTGAATAGAGCTTCTTGCATTAATTCAATCTCCAATTTCTTTTAGTGAAGAGATGAAGATTCCATCTTTATTACTTGTTTAATGCTGCTTGTTGCCTCATCAAATTATGCAGAAGATCCCACAAAGATTTACACAGCTGGTGAGAATCTCTTTAATGGATTCCTCCTTTGTAGTTTGGACACAAAGCAAGCTAGAAAGGGGAAAAATAAAAAATAAATTTACTAAAATGGTAGTTCAAGGTTAGTAGCATGCAGGGACGGATCCAGGAATTTTATCCGGGGGGTCATAGTGTTAAATTATATGAATTTTCTTTTACGGAAATAACACTAAAAATTTGATAGTTTCATTAATAATTCATAATCATAACAATACAAGCTACAGTTGTCCACGACGCGATTTCATATTCTGAAAACGTGTCATTATAGTTTCATTATCAATAAAACTAAAAACGTCTTTTTCAATGTAGACAACCAAGCTATCGCTCAACCATTGATCTCCCATTTTGTTGCGGAGTGGACCCTTAATAATATTCATGGCAGAAAATGCCCTCTCCACTGAAGCAGTTGCAACTGGTAAGACCAAAGCTAATGTGATAAGCAAATACACATAAGTATATGTCCGATCCAACCCCTTCTCCACCAATTTTTTCGCAAGATCACCAATTTCTTTCAATTCAGAAAAATCACTACTTGAACGCATATGATGAACATAAATCCAAAGTTGATCTTCAAGTGCCAATAGATCTCGATTCGAAAAATCATGAGGATAAAATTGAGCAAGGCGAAGTAGCTTTTGTATGTCAAAAGCTGCAAAAGAATTTTCTGGACTCAAACATGCCAAACAAAGAAGTAACTCACTATTTACCTCATTGAAGCGATCCTGTAATTCCACAAGTTGCTCATCAATGACATAAATAAAGAGTTCCACACGATAATGATGATGATATGTTTTTATTGGAGCATTGCGCCGTGACCTCCCTCGAGCTACATATGTCGCATCCATGTCCGGAACCTCAATATGATTTGAGGCACAAAAGGAATATACTTGATCAACAAAAATATCAAACCCATTATTCCTCATGTGATGTAGTCTTTCCTTGCATGCTTTGACTAAAGCCATTGCACTCACAATCTCTTGATCTTTCTTTTGTAATAACTTGGACAAAATATTTGTGATTCCCAATATAGATCTCATCAAAAATAAGTGAAACACAAATTCAAAGGATTGTATCTCTCCCAATAATCTATTTGCTTCACCCACACTATCATTGTAGCGATCATCAACAATCAATTCAAGCACATTCACAATGGATGGAAACATGGAAATCAAACTAATTAACGTACCATAATGGGAGTTCCAACGTGTATCACCGGCACGTTTGAGACTAGATTCTTGATTTAAGCCTCGCCCCGTTTGAAGACTATCATTTTCAAAGGCTTCCATAACATGCTTTTGGAGTTGTTCTCTCAATGAATCACGACGCTTGCAAGATGCTCCAATAATATTAACCACACTATTACAAGATGTGAAAAATGTGGCAATGTCTGCATTTTTCTTTGCAACGGCAATAAGAGCTAATTGAAGTTGATGAGCAAAGCAATGAATATAAAATGCACATGGTTGTTCTCTTAAAATTCTTGTTTTAAGGCCATTGAACTCACCTCTCATATTACTAGCTCCATCATAACCTTGTCCTCGTAGCTTGGAAAAGCTCAATTTGTTGAAAGAAAAGAATGCATCAATGGCATCCTTTAGTGCACTAGAAGTGGTTTCAGCAACATGTTGGACCCCTACAAATCTTTCAATTACTTGCCCTTTGTCGTCCACATAACGCAACACCATAGCCATTTGCTCTTTTATTGAAATATCACGTGAATCATCCACCATTATAGAAAATAGTCGATCTTTCATATCACTCATGATATTACTAATGGTTTCCATGGCACATGCACTAACAAGATCCTTTTGAATTGAAGGTGCCACTAACTTGAGATTCCTCGAGGCATGTTCAAACACAACGGCCTTAACTTTCTCATCATGATCTGCAAGAAAGTGCAAAAGCTCCAAATAATTCCCTCGATTGCCTGAAGTGGCACTTTCATCATTGCCACGAAAAGAAAGCCCCTGTCGCAACAAAAACTTTGTGCAATCGATTGCTGCATTCAAACAAGTACGATAATGCACACGAGCTTGATCTGACTGTTTTCCCATAACTGTTTCAATATGCGACTTTTGGTTCATTAGATGCATAGCAGCTTCTCTAGATCGATTGTGAGCACTACCAACCGGCCCAACATGAATGCTAAACTTTTCTCTCCCCTTCTTCCAATTCTTGAAGCCTACCTCAGTAAAGACGTCACTGCCCGCTTGTTCAAAGTTTGATTTAAATAGATAGCAATAAAAGCAATATGCAGCATCCTTAGATATACTATACTCTAACCAATCAAACTCATCAAACCATTGAGCAATGAAGCGTCGATCAATTCCCGATTGATTAGTTAGTAAGAATGTATGACCTCTAGGTTGACAAGGTCCCTTTTGTAGATATGCTCTTCGGATCTCATCTCGAAAATTAGGGCTATAATCCATCATTTGAATTCTTAGTCCAGGGTCCGCCTGAAGATTAGCCAAAACCTCATCTAACGATTCTTGTCTTGATCCTCTTGAACTACCCGAATTATCCAAAGTAACTGTTGAAATTTTTCTCCTAAAAAATCGTTCCATAATGCTACACATTTCAATTAATCAAAACAAAAATTCAGTAAGCTATTGTTATGCCAAATTCCCAATGAATCAACCAAATCAACTAATTTTCAATAATCAAATAAATATCATATTATCAATAAATCAATATCATTAACAAATTAACAATAAATCACACTAATAGTCTAATTCAATCATTCAATAATCTTACTAATTTGTTAAAAAACATCCTATATTCTAAATTTAGGGTGAATTAGAAATTTAGGGATTAGGGTCTTAAAATTGAAACTTACTTGATTTTGGGATTTTGGAGAAAATTTGTGGCTTTGTGAAATTGTGAGCAGCAAGGGAGGCGACGGGCAAAGGCAAGGCAGCCTAGCAGCGATGATGCTCAGCTGGATGGTGGGTTTGGCTGTCTGTGATTGTTTGGGTGAGATGAGAGGTTTTGATTTCGGGGGCAGCAGCTTCTGAACAGAGGGCTGGAGGCTGGTTTATGTGGGTTTCTGATACATGGGTCAGTCTTTTTTTTATTTATGAAGGGACCAGCCAAAACGACGCCGGCTGGGTAAGAAAATTAAATAAGCCTAGCCCCAAAACGACGTCGTTTTGGCCAGGCTTAAAACAGAAAAAAAAAAATTATGCAGGAAGACGGGCTGGCGCTGGGTGCAGGGGGGCTGTGCGTCACTGCGTCACTGCGTGCGTCGTGAGAGGCAGAGAACGGAGGGGCAGGGCACTGGCAGAGGCTGGTTTGAACCAGTCAGGCGACGCGAGCGGTAGGGGAGGCTGGGTCGCTGTCCATAGTGCGGAGGGTCGCTGTCCCGAGGGCGGAGGGTCGCCGTGGTCGTCTGGCTGGGTTGACTGGTGGTTAGCTTCTGGGCTGGGTCGTCCGGCTGGGTCGCCGGGGGGTCGTCCGACCCCCCACTCTTGGCTGTGGATCCGTCCCTGGTAGCATGTGACCAAATCAGTTTGGATTATATATAACTNAAAAAATAAATTTACTAAAATGGTAGTTCAAGGTGAGTAGCATGTGACCAAATCAGTTTGGATTATATATAACTTGTCATGCTTAATGTGTAGGTACAAAAGCATCATTTACAAGTACGCAGTTGCTAAATGAATAGAGTAGCACGTGTTGATATGATGATCATAAGTAAAGCTAGCTAAAGCATAACTTGATCCTGATATTAAAGGTAACATATAGGCTAATGATCACAATATCTTGGTTAGAGTTGTTGCCTCCATGTGTTTTGTTAGACTTAATAACTGCTCAAGTGCTCATTGGCCTTTCAAATGCCGGCTGTCAGCCAAAAAGTGAAACCTATATGACTCCAACCCTCCTTGGGTTTCAAACTACAAGTCAGTCATGGACTCATGAGCCGCGGATTATCTCTTGGGTTTCAAACCTTCAAACATGCTGGGTTGTCAAGTTGGACTATCTTTCGAATTGCAGCCAAATGGTCCAACAATCAAATTTTGTATGGTTCTCAAATTGGGAAGCCTACTTTACATGAAAACTAAACCATTCACAGCCTAAGTTAAGTTGACAGACAGTTTGGGCTTTGTCTCCTATCTGAGCCCAAATATCATTAATCAGCTAAGAGACTGGTTAATAATCAGGATTTGTATGGCATTGTTCTGAACAAAATGCATGCAAGACAGACTGGTTACCTGAGATGGCTAATCTAATCCTTATTACCAAACACCCTTTATTCCAACTAACGTAAGATCGCGATTCCGGAATATGCCTTTTCGCGTCTAGATTTCTGGCGCCCACCAATCTCCGAATGTTAGGTAAGCACCAACCGCAAAAGCCTTCATCCAATATCCACTGCACTTTAGACCACCATAACATACTATGCACCACCTTACTGACCAACCACGATTCTCGATCATCTAATTCCCAAAACACCCTTAAATCAACCGTGCAACTAACCTTCAGGGCGGAGAATACAAGGCACAAAAAGACGTTCTTACCCTTATCAACCCCGCGTTTAAACGAATACAACACTGTCTGAGTCGAAGACAAATTCGATAGATTCACGCTTGCCTAGGCTAGCAGAGTAGCAGTCACACCTAAACTCAAAGATCTCAGAGCGAGTGTGCTTTTGTGTTTGTTTAGGTTTAAAAATGTCTCCTCCATCGATTGCTAACGGCGGCGTTTTAACCGGAAAGGCATATCCGGCGGAGGTCGCCGGCCGAGTCGCCTCCGTATACAGCGAGGTCCAGGCCAGTCGTATCGACCACGCGCTGCCTCTCCCTTCTGTGCTCAGAAAGCCCTTCAAGGTCGCTGATGGTCCTGCTAGCTCCGCCGCCGGAAATCCAGGTCAGTTTCGTCTTTTCACTCTCTACTCGGATCCGTGAGTTTTAATGGACCATTCGGTGTCAGTAGCGTTTGATCTCCAAGAAATTCGAATTTGTTTTCTTGCTGAGAAAATTTTGAAGTTCCACCTTAGTGTTACTGAATTAGTCGTATTGGTGAAGTCATTTTCTTTCTGTTTTTGTTTTTGACGTGCAAAGTTCAATATTTTCTTTCAGACTTTCACTTTCCTGCTGTTTCTTAGCAATCAGCGTTTTGCTTTTTTGCTTTTCGGTATTTGATTGATTGTCTCGTTTCGTACTTTCAGAGGAGATCGCGAAGCTATTTCCGAATGTTTTCGGCCAGCCATCTGCAGTGTTGGTGCCGAGCGAGTCCTATTCGGTCCAATCCGATCAGAAGTTGAAGATCGGCGTTGTTTTGTCTGGAGGCCAAGCACCTGGGGGACACAATGTGATTTCTGGAATCTACGGTGAGGCTCTTGAATATCAAGTCGATTCAATTTCATCAATTTTCTATTGTTTCGGAATTTTGGTTGAACTCGATCTGTGTTTTTTGTGTTAGATTACTTGCAAGACCGCGCCAAAGGGAGCACATTGTATGGCTTCAGGGGCGGGCCTGCGGGGATCATGAAAGGCAAATACGTCGAACTTAACTCAGATTACATTTATCCATACAGAAATCAGGTGAGTATTTTGAGTGTGAATTATTCAGTTTGATGAAGGTTTTACCTACATTACAGTTAGTTGCAAGGAGCAATTAGTCTGTAACATTCCAACTGTATATGTATGTGGGAATAGCATACAGATATTTTGGTGTCTGTTTTTACATTCTTGTAAGCTTTGCAGATATTGTATATCTACTTAGGCATTTATCGAGCTATATATGTGCAGATGCATTTTGACAAGAAGATAATGATGTATTGCTCATATTTTTCTTTTACCAGGGTGGTTTTGATATGATTTGTAGTGGAAGAGACAAGATTGAAACTCCAGAGCAGGTGAACCTTGTTGGCTTTTTAAGGAACATCATGTTAAATATATTTGTGTAACAATTAACCACTAACAGATGTTAATGGATATGACTTTCAGTTTAAGCAAGCAGAAGAAACAGCATTGAAGCTTGATTTGGATGGGCTCGTTGTTATTGGTGGAGATGACTCAAATACAAATGCCTGCCTCCTTGGTGAAAACTTCAAGTATGTTGTGACGAATGTCTTTGGAATAATTATACACTAGAGAGGAAAGTTTCTGTGTTCTCTACTTGTGGCAAGATTTTCCTCTCATTTTATGTCCGTTGATGTAATTTTGAGAACTATAGTTTACCTGTTCTTTTGATATAATTGTTTCCAGGTTTGGTAATTTTTCTCTTTTATCTGTTAAATCAGAGGGAAGAATATGAAAACTCGGGTGATAGGTTGCCCAAAAACCATTGACGGGGATTTGAAATGTAAAGAGGTCCCCACTAGTTTTGGGTTTGATACTGCTTGCAAGGTGACTATAACTATTAACTTTTTGTCTCTACCAGAACTATTAGTATCAACTCAAATTTTACAACTTCATTTTCTATTTTCATTAATTTTCATCTTTCATATTACATGTCACAACATGGAAGCACCTGTAATCTTTTATTTGCAAGGGCATTGCATGTATTGTAGTAAGACTTTTCTGTTTCTCTGGTTAATTATGTATATACTTGGTGTTATTATAAGGTGATTAAAATATCAGGTGTAAATTCCACCTAATCATCATTGGCAATTAAATGAGCAGTCAGATACCTTCTGTTATGCATGTTGGTATAATTTATGATGCTTCAACAATTTTACTAATACTCTGTTATAAACTTTGTGCAGATTTATGCGGAACAGATTGGCAATGTCATGATAGATGCCCGGTCAACCGGAAAATATTATCATTGTAAGTAAATCAAGTTTACTACCTAGTTGATAAAAATTATCGTTATTCTTTGGTACCCTAAGGTGAGACATGTCCTGTAATGGTTAGTCACTGGCCTGTATTTATCATCAATATTACCTGTCTCTCTCTCTCTGGCTTTGACTTGAGTTTATTTTTCTGCAGTTGTACGGCTTATGGGGCGTGCAGCTTCACACATTACATTAGAGTGTGCTTTGCAAACTCATCCAAACATTACAATTATTGGAGAAGAGGTACTTCACCAAATTTTTCTTTATATTCAAATGTCTTATCTAGCTACTCAGTATTAAGGAAAAAAAAAATATTTTTGGTGTTTGGAACCAGAGTAGTATATGTAGAATCATATTTTCTAACTACGTTAATTGATCACATGATGTGGATTGATGTAATAACCCTTTAGCATTTTCCTTTGAGTAATTAGGGCAATAAGCATCTATGTCTGTGACACAACTTGAGTGACACAGTCACTCCTGAGTAGGTTGATGGTTGACACTACTTTCAAAAGTTCATCTGGCCTTCTGATTCTATCCATCAATGTATTGGTGCCCTAGTTCCGTTTATGTCAAAGAACTTGTTTGTTAGCAGTAGTTATAAACCAAGTGATTCAAGACTTTACTATCTTACTAAATCCAGAGATACTCCAGGTTTGAAATGCCTTATGGTGCATGATAATGTATTAGCGCAACGAAAACATTTCCATTTGCTTGTATATATCTGATTAATGTCTTTCTACAGGTTGCTGCAAAGAAGCAGACACTGAAAAATGTCACTGACTACATTGTAAATATAATCTTGAAGCGTCATGACCTTGGTTATAACTATGGTGTCATACTTATTCCTGAAGGTCTAATTGATTTCATTCCTGAGGTATTATTCTTGATCTTTAACTTTTAATAACTTCATCTTCCTTTCATTTTTCTGTTTATGTATATATGTAAATCAGATGTAATACTGTTACATGCTCAAAGAACTTTGTTGGCTAAAATATAGTGTTTGTAACTTCTCCATTTGCAGGTACAAGAGCTTATCGCTGAATTGAATGAAATTCTGGCCCATGATGCTGTAGATGAAGGGGGACTGTGGAAAAAGAAACTTACAAATCAGTCTCTGAAGCTTTTTGATTTCCTACCTACAGCAATCCAAGAGCAGTTGATGCTTGAAAGAGATCCGCATGGAAATGTTCAGGTAAGTTACTATTTTTCTATTTGCCTTTCACCTGTCTTGGGATTTTCAGGCATTGTCATTTTATGCTGTCTTTATTTTTACCATTAGGTTGCCAAAATAGAAACAGAGAAGATGCTTATTCAAATGGTTGAAACTGACTTGGAGAAGAGGAGGCAGGAAGGTTCATATGATGGCCACTTCAAAGGACAGTCTCACTTTTTCGGGTACCAATTTCTTAATGTAATGACATTACTTTGGCGTGATGGTTTTAATGAGTGCATGTGTGTGCACTCTTGCATTTTGGGAACTGGGCTTGTTTTCACTACATATGAGAGCTTAAGGATTGCATCCCTGGATTAGTTCACCTGTTTTGAAATTTTTTCAGGTATGAAGGACGGTGTGGTTTACCAACTAACTTTGATGCTTCTTACTGCTATGCATTGGGTTATGCTGCTGGAGCTCTCCTTCATAGTGGAAAAACTGGATTGATATCATCGGTTTGTACCTCTATCCATTCTGGTTTATTCACTCTGCAAACCCGTTTTCTTCTTGACAAGGCTTCTGTTAGTTGCTGCTGATTGCACTTGTTATTGTCCTGATTGTATTATTTCAGACTGAGGTTTGTTTAAGTATATTAACAGTCTTTATGATCTCTCCAGGTTGGGAATTTGGCTGCTCCTGTGGAAGAATGGACAGTTGGTGGGACTGCATTGACTTCGTTAATGGATGTGGAGCGGAGACATGGTATAGTAATAATTCACTATTGGTATTACAGTAGTAGTATCTTTTCCCTGGTCTTCTATACATCCTGTGGTGAGGCATACCGTCATATTCATCATCTCTTTGAAAATATTGTGACAATTTTCCTAGAAGATTAGTTCACGATCTTATAGTCTGATGTACTTGGCTGTATCCTTGGCTTTCATATTACTTCTAAAATATTGGAGCTTTTTCTGAAAGTTGAATTTTTTGTCCAGGTAAGTTCAAGCCTGTGATCAAGAAGGCAATGGTAGAACTCGAAGGTAAATATTTGTTGAGAGTATTTCTGTTCCTGCTATTAGGCATAGTGATTGAACATATCATGTGATAATGATCACTCTCAATCTTGAATCAACAAACTAAACATAAACTCTCTCTCCATAATGAACTTTCAGGTGCACCATTCAAGAAATTTGCATCGCTGAGGAATGATTGGGCTATCAACAATCGTTATATCAGCCCTGGTTGGTTCTGAATTCAACTCACAAATACTTCTATGAACTTCACAAGTTATCTTGTTTATCTCTGTCTTGGTTGGCCTTGCATTTTCAGAATCTAGTCCAACCATGCAATCAGTGCTAATTCTTGTCACACTGTTACCAGTGCATCTATATTGTGACGAACTATTTAACTTATTTGATGTTTTTGTTTTGTTGCAGGTCCCATTCAGTTTTCTGGGCCAGCGTCCAATACTCTCAGTCAGACACTGCTCTTAGAACTTGGAGTTTAAGCTTAGGCGTTTTGTTGGGCTCTTGCTCGTGCAATTTCATTTATCCTGGGAAATCAATTCAATGCTTCGTTTTGCATCAATGACCTCTTTGTCTTCCTTGTGTTTTAAGTAGAATTGTGACAATGGACGATGTACAAGAAAGTTCTGCATCAATGTGTGGAGCTTGGGTATTTGTCAGCCTAGCCCAAGTTTTAACCTCTACATTCATGTGGATCTCTCCCTTAATTTCACTTCCTTTTGTTTTGGGTGGGGTGCATTGGAATCCTGGAGTTTCTTTTTTTTGTTTTGTTGTTTTGGTCAGGGAGACCCGTTGAGTTTATGAACTACGACGTAGGTGTGTAGCCCCAAAAGACAACTTAAGAGATGTCGAAAAATAATAAAATAGAAAATAAAGACTTGTGGCCAGTGGCCACTTTGATGTCTCTTGGCAAATGCCTTGTGGATGTAATCGTAATATTAAATATTGACAATGTTTTAATCTCTCTCTTATTAGTGAGTGTTGATGCTAGTACTTTTTGTGCATTTAGTATTTTATATTCGTTGATATTCTCTTCAACATCAGTACTATTTTGTGATACCAAGGCTTAGCTGAGTTATTAATCTCTTCCTTTCTGATAAAGCGAATCTAAAAGGTTCTTGTATATCGTAAAGCATAATCAAAAAATTAACTTTTGCAATTAAAATTAGTACCATCTTACAATTGTTGGGTAATCTAGTTAAGAGAATCGTGAAATTGTTTATTCTAAACTCAAATTTGATTCTATTTTTCCCCCAATAAAAAAAATAGTATGATTCGCCGATATTCTTTCTTAAATGACAGTTCCGGCATCCTTCCCTGTTCCACGCATGTTGACATAGTGTTATAAATTTATTCAAATTATAACAATGAAAGCGGACAGTTGTGTTATATACGCCGTATGTTTGTCTTATTCAAAAATTTTTCAGGTTTTAAATATTAATCATTGCACACGCTATAATAATTTAAGTACAATAGTAACACCTTTAACTTTATTCATTCTTATTTCTTGTATTTCTATGTTGTAGTTTTGCAACACTATTTCTAAGTTTGAGATTAAAATCACTATCTTTTTATATTCAAACTAATATATTTGTTAATATCCGCTTGAATTGGTGGCAGACACTCAATTTTTCTTTTGTTAGAAAGAAGTCTTCAGTTCAAAATTCATAAATGACAGTTGTTGAGCAAAAATAATTAATATTAGTAGTGTTTTATTTATTTATATCTTTGATTATGAATCGTTATTTATTTATAACAAATAAAAAATCATCATATTGTGTAAAGAGGCCAAAAAAATAAACATGTATAAAGGCTTAGCGACGATCTATATCGGTGTCGCCGGTTGATTGGACAACGGGCTTTGGGGTTTAGCTTAATTTCAGTAGAGTTTTTGGGAACCAAAAAAGGTTTAGATTTTGGAAAGAATAGATTTTTCAGATTTGACGTATGATGAACTCAAGAGCAAAGGGAAGGCATATGATGGTATGATGATGATACCATATATTATTGAGGCACAGCACATGACAATATGACATTCGTTTTTATCAAAAATCATGACTCATCTTCGAGCTCATTGGAAATGTTTTGTGTGGAGAGTTGGGTAATTGGGTCCATTATATACAATAATGTAAAAGCTTAATTGGGTGGCACCTGGAAAATGACAAGGGGCAAAAACAATGCTTACAAACATCGAATTTGGGCTTTCTGCAATCCTGCTTTTTTCTTAATGTGATTTTTGGCTGCTTCTGTTGTGCATGCGCTGTGTGCAACTACTCTACTCTCTCTCTCACTTCGATTTAACCAAAAAAGTATTGCACCACCCAACCACATGCTCTGCTGATTTGCAATTGTAACCTCCTGCGCCCACGTAATCATAATATTCACGTGCGTCTCACACCATGTGACTGTTTGTCTGCTAAATCTTTAACTCTTCAATCAGATTTGGGGTGTTTTATAATTTATACTTTTATCATTTTAATTTTTTTGATATATTGAAAATGCACATGAAAATAGAAATATAAATATGTGAACTAGTCATGCAATTGAAAAAATTTCAATCCTGGTGCAAATATATTCCTGCCTTGAAGCCCAAATAAATTGCAAATTTGAATTCCGCACTTAAAATGGTTGGTAACCATCACATCAAAACAAAACTAAGAAAGGATTGGCTTGCATGGAGACAAGGCTGTGTTGAGCAGTAAAAACTTGGAAGGAATAGAAGTTTTAGGAATTGTAATTGATAACTCATAACTCATAAGTTAGCATCAACGGGCAGTGTGTATTTGTAATGATCGAGGTGGCCAAAATAGCGAGGCCCAAGGCCTAGTGCTACGTGCCTATGAGCCAATAAGCTACGTGGTCTGAACCCTTGGGTGCCAGCCAACCTCCCATGTTCTTACCTGAACCACTGGTCTAGTGGTCTAGACCATCACTACTCTATGGCTCATGGTTCTTGGATCTGGGTTTCCCGAGGGTTCCTAGATAAGGTATTGGGCTGTGGCCGTGAGGCCTAGTCGGGGGTACTGAGGTGGGGCCCACCATCTTCTACTAATCTAAATGGCAGTTAAATTTAGACCCCCATACTATCTCTGTTTGGCAAGACAGTGTCATGTGAACGGTGAACCTAACTATGTTTTAGCTTTCCCAACCCCAAAAATTGAAAAAGAGAGAGAAAAAAAAAGGGAGTTTTTTCGTCGTATAGTAAATGTTTTATGTTTGTTGTCAAATCTCCAAGGGTAGCAACATTTGGGAAGTATAGAGAATACATCACCTAATCTCTAAACCATCAAAAGCAAAAAATAAAGAAATGGACCCTTACATAGTCCTATTAACATCATATATCATGCGTTCTTGTCCTTGTAAAGATTGGAGGCCTTGGGGGCTTGGCCTTTTTGTGCTTCATGATCGACAGGCTGGGTCTTTATTCTTAGGGATCAAATATTATTGGAGTCGTGTATTATTATTATTTTTTTATTATAGGGTAGTTTGATGGCTCGAAATCGGATGTGTTGAAAAACAGTTTTTGTTTTCGGCCAACTCCAATTTATGAAATTGTGTAACTTAATACAAGTTAAAAGATATAAAAACTAATTTTGTATAAGTAACACAACAATCTATAGTATATAAGTAGGTAATTTATTACTAATCCATCACTAATAACACTGAAACTTTTTGAGATAATTACACGACTTTTGTCTATTATGATGATCAAGTCAATTAGGAACCAAGATCCTCTACCCATCTTTCTATCATGCTATTAATTTTGGCCATACTTTCTTCCACATTTTCCTTTTTTTTTTTCTCTCGACTTTTTATTAGACGGCTAAAATTAAGACATAATAAGGAGATAAATAAACAAATAGATAGAAGATCCTTATCTGTCGATCAGATACAATTTCAATGTTAAATTTGGGTTAATATATAGCAGGCCCCTGTTATCATGGTTTTCCTTCTTTACTAGCCGATCACAGCATACGTATTTAATCTTTATATTTTTCTTTTGTCCTAATGAGCAGTTCTTCCAATAGTACGAACCCTTCATTCATCACACCTTAATGCCACCAAAGCAAACTCAGAAACAGTAGTAATGAACATATGGATTGAACATAAACCTTCATTCATCACACCTTAATGCCACCAAAGCAAGCTCAGAAACAGTAGTAATGAACATATGGATTGAACATAAATCCTAAACATCAGGTATTGAAAAGCCACGTACGATAGAGAGTTGCTAATAGATCAACAAGGGTCTGGTCCATTGCATTGATGGAATAAGTTGTTTTTGCTTTTCACATGGCTCATCATTTTGCCTGCAAACAAACGCCATTAACAGAAGAGAAAAAAGGGATATCGATCCTTTTCAACCATTCCCGATTGCTGTGTTAGATTCCAGGTCCACAGGGTTCACCACCACCATTGCTACAAGCCTACCACATACAATACAACTTACCCATCATCTTCTTTGTTATGAGGTCCACTACCCAAATTATTGTCATTTTGTACACCTAAAGGGTCCTAAGTTTTAGATATGGCACCACTCCAAATCTCCAACCGTGTGATCTTATTTTATTCCTTGTTACTTATGCCCATCACATGGAGTATACTGATAGTGGTTGAAAAGCCCAAATGGGTTATTTCCCACATCATGTGTTTTAGCTGTCAGTCTATGGCTTCGACTTGTGTCCAATATTTGATGGTGGATACTTTTGATGAGGAACATATTTACAGCCCGCAGCCAGCTAAAGAAAACAAGTCAACTAATAATAATAATATGAGAACGTGAGAAACACAAATTCAGCTCTAATGGTAATTATATGAGAAAATATTTCATTCTTCATTAGAATTTGAATCTTACATTCCTTGCTACATACAAAAGGGAATATAAATGGGGCTTCAAGATCTTGAGTTCGAATTTCATTTCTCTAATATCGTTTTATGAAAATTCAATCCAAACCCGATAAATTCTCACATATATAAAACAATATATATAACACCCCTTTCACCATAATCATTTATGTCACTAGCATATGAAGAATTCATTGAGATGCATTCATAATCAATGCTTATTAAACAAAAAAAGGAAAAGAAAAGCTTTATACAATATACACCAATAAACAAAATCTCAAAATATCATTAGGGAGTGTTTGATTTCATGTATGATGTACTAAATCAAATCTAATGTTAGTATGATTATATATGTTCGATATCTTTGGATGAATGGAGTGTTTATGACCAACTGGGAGAGAAAATAATAATGGTGGTGAATGTCAACGCTTAGAATGAAATGCACTTTAATAATTAAGAAGAGAATAGAGATGCCACGGCTTTGGGTAGGCAACTCATTATTGGTTTGAAACCCCACATGGCACCTTGATATGACTATGACATCAGCCTCACTTCACATTAGCCGCCACCCTATTTGGTGTTAACTGTTAATCCACTTTTGTTTGTATGTATGTTCTCAGTAGCTTTTTTAATAATTGGATTATCATCACGAAAATACCCACATCAATTATCCACCGTCCAATTATCAAAGTTTTCACAAAAATAATGGTGATGGTGAATTAGGGTGTACTATGTCGAAAACAGATTTGCTACCAGATTTTTGGTACTACTTTAGTACTAGGCTGAATCTTGGCTTTGAAAACAGAAGAGAGAAAAATAATAATAAAGAGAGCTGGGTTTAAAGGTTAAAATTTTAGCCAGATACTAAACTAATATCAAAAACCTGGTACTGAATCTGCTCCCTACTCTTGCCTTCTATTAACATGAAAGAATTATGTATAAGGTAAGTTTGCATTAATTCCTCCCATTTTATAAATCCAACCCAAAAAACTTTGTGTACATTGAAACTTGATGGAAGGAGAAAACTAAGGGCCATGACTTTTCATACATTGAAACTAGAAGGTAGTGAAGTTTCCATACAAAAAATAAAGATATCGAAGTTGTTGCAGTCAAAATAGGAATATCCTATTGTTTTAGAAACTTGAATTGGATCGTATCACGAAATGTATGTTTAATTTGGTTACTCTACTCTACCGCGTGAACAAAGATGGGAATGAACAATGAAGGACTAAAATGGCATAAAGCTAAATTAAGAAATGAATGTGTACAACTATATATAGGTAGCTGTAGTTATACATGAATAAGCTGGGAGGTCCAATGAGTCAAGATGTATATAATTACGGTGGAAATTAATGCATAAAATGGTATTAAAAAGATTATTAGAAAAGAAAAGTTAAACTAAAACATGTCAATTAAAAGTTAGGAAGTTTACACGTACATCAATTACTTATAAATTATATTATAATGACTTAGGAAGTTAGCACTATAAATTACTTAGAAATTATATGACATTTTAAGCTGAATTCAAATATTTAATCTTTAGTGATTTTTTTTTTAATGTTTATCAAGATATTGAGAAATCGTACTTGAATACAGAGTGGGTAATTCAACTGTCCTTTCAATTGTACTATCAAATGACTATAATCTTTAATGATGTTGAATAGATAGTTAGTAAAACTTTTATTTTTAATTGTTCATGTGTATATAAATGATGATTATGAATGTCGTAAAATCTCATCACATAAATAATTATATTCACTTACGCGTCTTACTATTGTATTTAACTAAATTCAATAAGCAAATTGTGACATAATTTCAGATTCAAGCCAAACGCTGCAATGCACCTAACATATTAGTTTGCTTAGTGCCTATAAAACTCATTGGTAGAAATAATCGTAATCTTCTCCTAGAGTAAGAAAACACATCTATGACAACTTTCTCATGGCATTTGTTTCACCTTGCTTACTACTTCCATGCAAAATGGACCCGACCCGAGTCACCCGACCCCTCTCGCTCTGCTTTTAATACTCTCATTATCCTTTCTTTATTGTTTGTAGGGTCCGAAGCTCTGAAACTCTGAGCTCACTTCTGACTCCTGAGGAAACAAAGAAACTTCCCACTTCCCACTTCCCACCTCCCAATTCTCACCCACCACTCTCTGTCTTTGTCTCTGTCTCTGTTTCTCTCTCTCCCTCTCAATTTCACATTCAATTTCAATGGACAGCCCCATATTCAAACCACGAACCCAAACCCTCTCACCGAGCAGCAGCGGAAGAAGACGAACCAGCACCGATTCGAACTCGCCCGAGTTCGAGTTCTGGATGGTTCGAAACCCCTCTTGCCCTCAACCCAATCTTCTCTCCGCCGACGAGCTCTTTGTCGACGGTGTTCTCCTCCCTCTCCACCTCCTCCCCTCTCACAACCACCAGCAGTGCGACCCACCTGACCCAAATCCAAAACCCATCTCAGAAGAACCGCATGTTCCTGACCCAGAACCCGAACCCGACCCGGGACCCAAGTTATCAGCCGAGTTGACCGCAGCAGCTCCTGTACTAACCGCGTCCAAGAGGTGGAGGGACATTTTCAAGAAGGGGGAGAAGAAGACCGTTAAAGCTGCCGCCGAGAATGATAAAGAGAAAGACAAGAAGAAAGAGCGAAAGGGTGGAAGCGGAGCGAGCTCGGCGGAGTTGAACATCAATATATGGCCATTTTCACGCAGTAGATCCGCCGGAAATGTGTTTACCCGACCCAAATCGACATTCGGAGCTCCGGGAACTCGGAAGGTGAACAGCGCGCCGTGTTCGAGGAGCAACTCAACGGGCGAGTCGAAGTCAAAGAAGTGGCCTGCGAGTCCGGGTCGGGGCGGAGTCCACTTGGGTCGGAGCAGCCCGGTTCGGCAGGTCCGGCGCGGAGCTTCGGTCCTCGGGAAGAGCTCCTCCGAACCACAGGTTCGGAATGCGGAGAAGGGGACCAAAAAAGAAGTACCTGATAGTCGGCGAAGTAAAAACACGGCAGGCGTTGCTGGCGCCGTCGGCGGCGGTGGTGCAAAGGCTAGAGTGTTAAATTTGAATGTTCCGATGTGTATTGGGTATAGAAGCCATTTGAGTTGTAGAAGCGACGAGAATAGTGCTGTAGGGGTGGGAGGTGGAGGTGGCGGCAGTGGTGGCAGCCACCGTGGTGGCGGTGGTGGTCACGGTGGAGGTGGAGATGGTGTTGGTAATGCTGCGGCTGTTGGTGGTAATCTTTTTAATCTGCGCAGCCTTTTCACTAAGAAGGTGTATTAAGTGGTTATTAATCCTCTCACTATTTTATTTTCTTGAAGCATATATAACTTATTTATGTGTAAGGTTGATTTTGTAAAATTTTCTTTTTGCGAAAAGAACGTGAAAAAGAAATTGAAAAAAAGTTGATTTTTCACATGTAAATGTAATTAATTGAAAAATAGCTTTCTCGCCAGAAATTAAAATGGCATATTATATTTAGTTTGTTGATTTCACTTCTCGAGGATCATACACTATAGTTATTATATACAGTCTTGCGCTTATTATTTATTTATTTCTTGTTCCAAGCGTGCATAAAAATTATTAAAATGACTTCGCACGACTTGGTATGAAAGTGATGGCCTGCATTTGACTTTATTACACAAAAGAAAGGGGAAAAGGAAAAGCAAAGTGGTGGGTGGTTTAAGGATTCACATAATTGGTTACTTGGTACTAGCTACCTAGCTACCTCCTTGTCTATACAAATTTTCTGATGCTATCATGCTCATAATTCTCCATAAATATAAATGGTCCTTTTTCTCCCACAAATAAATGGTTCTGATTCCGATTACATAGTAAAACTTTCTGTGACTGTACAATTCATCCATGCGTTGGTCACATCGAAAAAGAGTTATTAATTATTTGAGTGTATGCCTCTTGTGGTTCCGTGATCAGTTTTCTAGCTGTGCTACTATGCACCAGTTAGAAACCTCAGGGAGTCGAGAGTAAGTTGTCTGTTAAGTCTGTTAGTAATTAGGTATTCCAGCTCATTGGTTGGTTAATATACGGCTCATGCATAAATAGTGGTTGTTGTCACTATATTATTCAATTAAAGAAAACCGATTTCAGCTTCACATATATTTCACTCTCGGTGATTTTATTTTCTCGTATGCCAAACAGTAGTTACAGTACTACTGCTTCTCACTCCTCGATCTTCGTGGTGTTCAATTAACCAGCTTATGTGAACTGGTACTGTCAAATGTCCATCTGCTTCTGTCTGAAATATTCGCAGACTGTCTTTCTCAGTGCTTAAATCAGCAGTCAATTCTTGTAGAGAAAGCGGAGGTAAGGGAATAAAGGACTCTTGGCCCAATTCAAAAATGGGCATAGCTCTCCAATATAAGTTTGGTCTAATACAATTAATAAACAACAGTAATACTGAAATCATTATAATAAGTTGTAAGTTTTTTTCACTTTGGTGATATGATAATAGTTTTTAGTTGTTTTTTTGTTGCCAATTATTGTTAAGAATAAGTGGAGACTAAATATGATTAAAAGGCATCCAAAATGAACCGAAAAATTTGATTGCGCTAATAGTAAATTTGGTGTGATTGTAGGCGTGACACTATTTAGTTTAAAATGGCCATAATAGAGGAAAACTTACACAAGTGAGTTGTTGATTTGCTTGTCTCGTACAATCATTTGTTACTAGTTGAATTTACTACTAGCGCAATCTTTTACTTTCACTAAATATTTTCATCCATTGTAGGCGACAGAAATATATGGGTTCGAGCCCAAGGTTGAAGCATAACTAGGCCCAGCTTAGAGAAAAGCCAAATCAAGAGACGAAGCCCAAAAGGCCAAAATAAATTAAGGCCCAAAATTGAAAACGGTAATATTTCTTATCTTAAACGAACAGCCCGTTTTTATCCCAACTTTAATGACCCGCGAACTCGAATAAAGGCACCAACGATCAAATATATTAAAGAAATATAACGAGAAGAAAAGGCGCGAAGGTAGGGGGTAACAGAAGAATAATTTTTTCTATAAAAAGGAACGTGACTCCATGCAAATGAGAGATCGAACCTAAGAAAAAAGCAAATACTGAAAAGTATATTGAATTCTTTACTCATTTTAGCATCGGAGTGTCATTGCAGGTTGGATAATTGTTCTTGCTATTCGACCAAAAAAAAATTGTTCTTGCCTATATTAGTAGAATATGTGGCATTTCCATCCCCTTCCCAACTATTAGAACGGGCCTAAAGCTTTGGGCCAATTAAATGGACATGACTTGACCAAATTGGGCCAGAAACAGAAAAGTAGGAAGGGCCGGGCCATACAAACATCTCAAATGACGCAATCACCGACTCCAGAAAGGCGTAGAGGCAGTGTCGGCGGCAGCTATATTTAACTGGGCGTGGCATTCCGCGCCACATTTTCGCATAAAAACAACACAGAGATCAAAATTCCAATACAGTAAAACCTCAGAGACACACAATATGACCTTTCTGGGACGCACAGTCAGACCAGCTCGGCAATGGCGGTCAATTCTCATCCCTCAAACCCTAAACCCTACTCCACGTGCTCGCTTACGTGACCTTCCAAATCCCCGCCTTCTTTATCAGCGTAAGCCCCCCCCTTCTCTCTCTGTCTGTCTCTCTCTCTCTCTTGACTCATCATTTTTTTTTTTCATAATTTCAAGATTTTGTAATTGAGTGGAATTAGACATTTTGATTTTTTTGTATGTAGCAGTGGATAATAGTGCTTCTATGAATGTGGTAGTTGTCACTTCTTTGATGTAATACGTGGATTATTGAGTTGCTACGTTATTTTTATTGTCAGGGAATCGGATAAGTTCAGTTTCCTCTGTGCCTTTCTATGCACGGTTCTAGAAATTTATGGTTGTAATTGAAAGTTGCAGGGTCTTGTGAGCATCAGTCTCATGCCAATGCATCTGAAATTGGGGTGCCTAAATCTGTGCCAAACCAGAATGGTCCCGGACGATATCTTATGTTTCCAGCTGTGTTTGCTGGTTTGATTGGAGTTGGAGGTATAGAGGTGGCCTATGCAGATGCCGAGGAGGTGCATGTACATCAATTTTGTAATTTACCAACGCATACTAGGTCAAAACCGCATTCTTCAAATAGTTTTTTGTTTCTTTTACTAAAATTTTGCAGGATATTTCCAAGCCCTCTTCGCCACTCGACTCTCCGGCAACTCCAAGTCATGTGGACCTGGAGGAAATTGCTAAGAAACAACGGCAGCAAATTTATCACTTGCTCGAAAGTAAAGGAATTCGACGTGGTTCTTATCCCCACTTTACTGTTTCTGTTAAGGGGCAAAAGGTAATTACACTTAATCAAAATTCCACAATGTCTGGTAGTTTGTGCCTCCTGTTCAATGCATGCTTAGGCATGCACTCGAACACATGCCAAGGTTTTATCATAGGTTATGCAGTGTTCTCTTCTGAAAAGTACTCGGTAAATGTAAATTATTATGTTGACAAGATGGTGGATTGTGGGAATATTACAAAGTGATTTGTGATAGTTCTCTACACTTGGGAACAGACATCATTTTAGCAATATAATACTCTTGCTTGTCATTACTCTGAAATGTTTTTTAAAGTTGATGCCTTAAACTACATGCTTGATAATCACATGTTTGGAATACTGAATTTTGTAAAGGGGGGCAACTTTACTTCTTTGCTTTATTAGTTATGTTAAATGTGGTTTGTTCTCATAAAACAATCCATGTGTAGCACTCTTTTCAAATTGATTTTGATACGAGCTTACAATGTGATATAGATAGCCATCAAGTTCCAAATTCCTCCAGCATGTGAAGGTTCAAGACTGATTGCAAATATTGCTATTCATCTCGGGCTAAAGGTTGAAGAGCTTGGTGGTGGTTCAGATATGTCATTACGTGCTTGGGACAGGTATTGTTAGACCATTGGTTTTTAGTTTCTATCAATGTATCCTCAGTTATAGCTATGTCAATTTTGGACTACCCTTCATGTTGCAGTTGTTTGGGCCCATTTATTTATTTGTAGTTGCACGAACCAAAATGTGATAAGTAGTACTATCTGTTACTTGTGAACTATGACAGTGGAGTTGCTTGGCAACTAATGCTAACTCGCCCAGAAAAACCGAAGGAAACTGGTGGGGAATTAAAATATGAGAATGTACATGAGGGAGATCTGCGCATCCTCGTGTTCGGAACAGTTATTACCTCCTCAGATAAAGTTGTGAGTCTTTATTTATGCAGTTTATCGAAGTATTACTCAATGAAATTTATGGTTTTACTTTGTGCTGCTTCAATATTTCACTGTAAAGAACTGGCAGGTTATGAGAGTCTCATATCAATTTGCATAAATTATTGCAGGAAATTGAGTTTATGAAGCAGGGAGGCTTGAGTCCTAAAGAGCTTGATGCTCTGGTGTCTGCTTTACAATTAGCTGGGGCAAAATTAGGGCAAAACTATACCTCAGAAAGAAGACCGAGGGAAAATACCACACAACCTTCTGTAGAGAAATCAATAGCCAGTCTTGAGTCCATGGGAGTGAGAGTTTATGGAATTAGTGAACCCACTGTGATTTCCTCAAACAAAGAGATTTCATGGGACAATATTGCCGGATATGATCAGCAAAAACGGTAGGTAAAGATTTTCTATAGAAAGACAGTAGGTAATGCATTAGAGTTTATTACACCCCTTGTTGTTTGGACAGAAATCCTCTCATGTGTTGTCAATTCACCACTGAGCTGTATCCACAGGGATAGGCTACAAGAATGTTGGTTGCATGCGTATTTGATATTTAATATGAGTAATGAAACTGTTTCTTGTACATGAAGCCCAATTGTTGTTATCTCTTTCGAGAGTTGGGGTAACATTGGTTTCCTGGTTGAGTTTAATCGTTTATATCATAATAGTCTGATTTCTATGAAGGAGAGCATGTGTGGTTGGCTTGGCAAAATATTAAAATGAGTTCATTTTTTGCCTATTCCGTGTCTTGATTATGTATGTATAAGTACATTTATGTGTGTGCATGAGAGTGCTTATGAATACCTATGTTCAACTGCCACTGTCATTGTGTAGAGAAATAGAAGACACGGTACTGTTGGCTCTGCAAAGTCCTGAAACATATGATGATATTGCCCATGGGACTCGTTGTAAATTTGAGTCAAATAGACCTCGAGCTGTACTCTTTGAAGGTCCACCAGGTGCCCCATTCAAACTTGAATAACTCTCCTGTGTGTATGTATATATTTGCCATTTTTTTTCTTCTTGAAATGACCTATATATATGGATACATCTGTTGCACACAAGAAGTTGATCAACATACCCAATTACTTTCCACACGTGAAACCTGATAAAACTTTTACTCGGCACACCCTAGCATATTCCCAAACACCCTTGAAATTTTTGTTTTATTTGTTTAAAAAGTAAAAAATTAAACAAAAAAGAAGCCAGCCATGGCTGGGCAGCTTTTCTTTTTTCATTTTTAATTTTAAAGAAAGTCAGAATTAGTTTCTATTTTTTTTTTAAATAATAGTCAGTTTTAGTAATTTTGAAGGGGGTATAATTGCCATTAAAATTTTCAGTAAAACTTGGGTGTATTGGGCAATTTTTTTTTGGTTGCCAATTGAATTACGGAAAGAAAATTAGTCTTTTGTGAGTTGATGTTTACTGCCACTTCTTTTGTGCTTGCCTTTGAAATTATGAGAATATGCAAATCCATTAGTTTGATATTTGGAAAACTTATTTAGAATTCATTTTTAGGTACGGGGAAGACGTCCTCTGCTCGTGTCATTGCTAATCAAGCGGTGAGCTGCTAGGCACTACAATTTTTGGTCTATTAATTTGTTTATTTATCTATTCACAAGCTCAGAAACCGTTCTATATTAATCGTAAGTTTTAATATTTATTATATTTGAATGTATTAATCGTAAGTTTTTAATATTTATTATATTTGAATGCATTCCCTTGTTTATATTTGAAAGCATTCTTTCCATTGTTTAGTTATAATATTTGAATTTTATTTAAAAAAAGATTTGTTTACTACTAGGCTATTACAATTGATTATAATATATGACTCCAAGCAAGATCATCTTAACTTTGAGTTTTGGTACCTTCTTTGTCCTGATTTTGTTCTGGAAATATATATTTTCTAGGTGAGCCTGAATTTATGATTTCTTACAGCAATGCCATGTTATTGTAGTGCTGATAGAAAGTGTGAATGAGATGAGGTGTTTCCCTGAGGCATTGGCTTCTGTTATGGTCTTCTATGAGTGATGCTTGATCCTTAGATCTGGTATTTGAGTATTTTTTAGCCCTTGCACCGGCAAGGATGGGTATACATATGAATCTAAGATCTATAATTGTTATTGCTTAAATAATAAGTTCCTGTAAAATGCATTACGTGCAAGTAGCATATACATGTGTGCTTCTTGTCTACAGTCTACATCTTCTGAGCTGATTTGGCTAATGCAAAGCTTTCTTGACTTGATTATCTATCTTTTTAAGTGAGCTGATTAATTTTTCTTTCAAAGGTTTTGCATGCAGATGAAATCAAAGTTCCGAAAAAAATTTAGAAATTCAAATATACTGATTTTGCTTCATGCTGTCTTGTAGAATATAACATGTTTGCATACATAAAGTTTTCCGTCTTTATTATTGTTATTATTATTTTGCATTTGTCTTGTGTACTTGCAATTATATTGTACATGAAAAAGGAGAATGAGGTGTGTTTTGGCAGGGAGTCCCATTGCTATATGTGCCCCTTGAGGTTGTGGTGTCCAAGTACTACGGTGAGAGTGAACGATTATTAGGAAAAGTGTTTTCACTTGCTAATCAGCTTCCAGACGGTGCCATAATCTTTCTTGATGAGGTAATTGAAGCAACTAATGCTTAGTGGCTAATTATATAAGGCTGGATTGCACCTCTTAAGTGTTATATATGCTTAAGATATTCATCCAAGTGTGAAGATGATATCTGAGCAACTAATAATATTTTGTCTTTGTATGGTCGGATTGCACTTCTGTATTTTAGGTTCTGTTTGAATTTTATAGTTGTGGAAGTTTCTTGATAACATAGGTTCTTATTACGTTGATGCTATGTCAGGTCGATTCTTTTGCTATTTCGCGTGATAGTGATCTGCATGAAGCTACACGAAGAATCTTATCAGTGTTGCTGCGACAGGTGAAATTGGATTCTCATTATATGCAGAAGATGAGCCTTTGAGCAAGTGTGCTAAATTTTATAATTTCTTTTTGATAATTACAGAAAAGGCGTATTTATAAATGCTTTCAAGCAAAGTTTGGAGTCATCATTTGGATCTAGATGGCATGTACCCCGGAAAAGGGGTTGCATGAACCAGACAGTGACTCCAACTTCCAAATAGGTTAGCCATCTCAGTAATTTGAGTCAGACTGTAAGGAAGCTATTGTGATGCCTCTATTAGGATTCATCATGTCAAGATTATATGGCGGATTACAC
The DNA here is from genome assembly GCA_003254885.1 of Purshia tridentata. Classification (NCBI taxonomy): domain Eukaryota; kingdom Viridiplantae; phylum Streptophyta; class Magnoliopsida; order Rosales; family Rosaceae; genus Purshia; species Purshia tridentata. The sequence goes on from QANT01007405.1 coordinate 29,210, forward strand.
TTTTTTTTGATCTGGTTGCTGGTCATATGTATAGAACTAATTTCGGGATTGGGCACAGTATAAAAAATCTTTTAGAAGTACCTATTCCTACAGGGGGGCGATTGGGGCGTGGACATAAGGCTCTTTATGGCAATCAATAATACGATTCATTTTCAATTAGGCCTTGCTCTAGCCTCTTTGGGGGTTACTACGTCCTTGGTCGCTCAACACATGTACTCTTTACCTGCTTATGCATTCATAGCACAAGACTTTACTACTCCAAGCTGCATTATATACTCATCCCCAATACAACGCAGGATTCATGACTGGGGCTTTTGCTCATGGAGCTATATTTATTACCTTTTTTTCTTGCAGATTGATGGATTTGAACAGGATAAGAAAGTGATTGTAATTGCTGCAACAAATAGAAAGCAAGACCTCGATCAGGCTTTGATTAGGTATATTGGTTATTGTTTTGTTCTGTTGAGGATGACAGTACCCTGAGTTGCTGTAATTTTTTACTCTTTTTTATCGATGTTGCACAGTCGGTTTGATTCAATTATTCCATTCGGCCTACCTGATCAGAAAAATCGCAAGGAAATAGCAGCTCAGTATGCAAAGCACCTGACCGAATCTGAATTAGATGAATTGGCAACAGTGACAGAAGAGTAAGTTTTACATAGGCTCTGCCATATAAAATTATCTCTTACCTTTTTGGTTTTTCTGGGAATGTGCAATTCTTGGCCCCGATATTGGCTCCATGACTTTTGTTTTACATTGTTATGATAGAAATTGCTGCACGGATTAGTTCATAGAACAAAATCATATTCTTAGTTCATAGAACAATGATATGATTTTTAACTTGGAATGTTGGTTTAATGATCTCTTTTCTTTGTTGTTTTTTGGTTCCCCTCATATTCCACTGCGGCTTTTAAGCCTGCGACAAAGTGTTGTTTTTGCTTGAAGAATACATAGTGCTTTAATTTTTTTTCATTATCATTGCCTGCCATTTTTCAGAATGTCTGGACGGGATATTAGAGACGTGTGCCAACAAGCTGAGCGATCATGGGCAGCAAAGGTAAAGAATACCCTCATCTGTCTTCAAATTCCAGTCATCGTAGTCCTTACAAACTTCTTTTTGTGGTTTTGATAGATAATCCGAGGACAAGTATGCAAAGATGGAGAACAAGGCAGTCGTCTTCCACCTCTGCAGGACTACATAGAGAGTGCTACAAAACGACGGAAGGGTCTCCTTAGTTCCCCACACCAACAAACCCAAAATTCCAAGTCTGGCACAAACAAGCCTAAGGTTTTAGTTGATTAGTGTTACTAGATGCCTTAAACTAGAGAGTTACTAGATGCCTTATTCAATGGCATGTACAAATACAATGGCTGTACTTGATAATTTTGCATATGATGTCCATTTATTAGGTTTAAGTTAAAATCATAACAAAGTAGTGATAAGCCTCCTTTTATATAGTTGGCTGTTTACAAGTTACAAGGATCATAAATTGTGCACAAGTTCTATTTCAATCAATGAGTTATGACTTATGAGTACATGCACTCTGCATAAATAGTAAATGACTAAAATAGCAAATTGCATTGAAGTAGGCTGAGGACCAAAGCTCCTTCCCTTCTTTGATACACAGCTGATGTTGATGATGCGTCGTCTTCTTCAGCACGCTTCCTTTTACGACTCGGAGTAGCACTCTGACGTTGCGAAACCAACGACGCGATCTGCAACTGAGTCTGCAGCAGCATCTTAGTCAACTCAGCCTCCGACTCAACCCGCCGCTTCTCCGCCTTCAACCGCAGAGCCTCCCTCTCCTTGGCCATCTCCAGCTCCATCTGCTCCATCCTCACCAGCGACTCGGACACCACTCGGAAGCTCGCTGCCAGTCCCGACAGCCGCGTCGACTCGCCGTCCGAGTCGGAGGAGCACTCCGAGTCCGACACTTCTGAGCTCAACAGCACTTGAGAATAAGAATCTTCGTCATCGAGATCGACTGCGTTCCGGTTCGGTCCCTTTGGACCGGTCTGGAATGCCATTATCAGCGTTTTTGTTGTTTTGTGCGATTTTCCTGCTTCAAGTTCAACTACGAAAAAGCGAGGCGATGAAGCGTTTGGTTGACATTTTACGTAAACAAATTTACAATAATAACATAATAATATACTCTTACTCTACGGCATACCGCATACGACAAAGTAGCCAAGTAGGTGAGACCGCCCTCATACAATTTTTCCCACTTTTAGAACATCTTGCACGCGCGCTTCTTAGGAGCGTTGAATGTATTAATATAGGAAATGATTGACGAACTCGCTGATAAGTCAAGGCAAGAATCGAATTCGTTCCCTCTCTCTCTGGTTTCAGTTCGCAGATAGCAATGGCGTCAGAGGACAAGAAATCGTCGAAGAGGCGAACCGGAGGCATCCGTACACTTTCCGATCTGAACCAGAGGTCTGCCGACTCGGACAGTGACTCGGATGGCCCCCAGGAGTACTACACTGGTGGCGAGAAGAGGTGCTTCCATTTCTTCTGATTACGAGCTTGCTTTTTAACGTTTCCTACGATTCTTGGATCCTATTTTATTTGGTTTACGGAATTCTTCTTCTTTTGGTTTGTTTGTATTAGAATTGCCATATTCCATATTTGGTTACTGCAACTTATTAGCAATTCTTTATAGGTTGCCAAGAATATGAAAAGAAAGAAAATGAAACATAGAAATCTGAAAATTCTTATCTTTTGGGAAATAAAAGAAGGTATTGTTATCATATTTAATGTTACACATGTTTGATCTCAATACGGCAGCAATTGGATGACAATGGTAGATAATGCTTTCATTTTCCTTTTTGTCGTTCTGGAACTCCTAATGGTCAGTAGACATTTCTCGGTTCCATTAGAAAGCAATGATGGTATGAAAGCGAGTTTTAGGTGAAGCAGCTGTAAATGAGATACTATCTTGTGTAAGCTGTGGGATTTTCATAGGCTGACGGGATTAACATTGTCTTTTTGGGGTGATATGTGATGCAGCAAAAATTTCTAAATGGTAATGCTACTAGTTTTATGAAATTCTAGTTAATAATAAGATCAATTATTATATTGGTGTTTCAGAGTCCAAAAGGTGGTTAAATAAAGATCAATCAACTTCCCAGAATAAGTAGTCATGTGTCAAGTCGGTGCTAGGGGTAGCATCTTTTTTTGGATAGCCACACATTGGAAGACTCTTAGAACAATTAACTTAGTTCCTAGAGAAAGGGTGGTAGACTGGTAGTGAATAGATACTACGTGTGTCAGGGTATGCTAAAGTAGTCTCTTCCCTCCGCCTGCATTGCCTTTACTGGTTTGGGAGCTTTGTAGATTTGTAGTCTGTTTTTGTTTGTAGTTCAGTAGGTGATACCATATTCAATTAGTTCGCTCCTTACGGGTTGGCGTGGCAGATTTGTTCCTTTATGCATCACTGGAGCCTATGGCCTTATGCATGCTCAGTTTCTTATTTCTTCCTGTGATTTGTTAGATTTTGTTTTTCTTTACATTATTAATCTCATGTGTAAAGCTTTGTCAATAAATTTGTATGTTTTTAACGCTCTGTCTTACAAAAATTAACAATTGTAGAAGTTGATATTTAGTGTGAAATGCTAAAAGAAAGTCTAAAATTTGTAATTAAAATATTTGCAGTGGAATGCTTGTCCAGGATCCTTCAAAGGGTAACGATGTGGATGCAATTTTTGATCAAGCTAGGCAATTGGGAGCCGTAGAGGGGCCTTTTGATCCCTCAGGTGCATCTTCAAGCTCAAGAAACTTTACTGGAACTGGTAGATTACTCTCAGGGGAAAGTGTACAGTCTGCTCCTCAGCAGCCTGAGACTGTTGTTCACAACATCATTTTCTGGTCCAACGGTTTCACAGTAAATGATGGCCCGTTGAGGCGGTTGGACGACCCTGAAAATGCTGCTTTCTTAGAGGTAACAGCAATAGAAGTTTGACTCAGGGAAAGAAAAAAGAATAATGAGTTGTTTTGATTGAGGTTGATGATTATTGCCCTTCAAAATTATTTGCTGTATTATTTGATGTACATTAAATATTGCATTCTGCATATGGCTTCTGCCTCTTACGTACGACTCTGCTTGTGATATTGTGGATGAATTATTTTTGTATATTTATATGTTCTTCTCTATTACTGGCAACAAATGGCCCAGGCATAAGCGCTGGGTTGCTCTTGCTCTGTCAGGTTATTGTCAGAAATGTTATTCTATATCTAACTTGTTTTCTGTCTCAACACAGAGCATCAGAAAGTCTGAATGTCCAAAAGAGCTGGAACCTGCAGATAGAAGAACCTTAGTTAATGTCAATCTAATAAGGAGGAATGAGAATTGCCCGGTGAGTTCTCTCTTTAAGATCTACTTTGTACCATTGCTGGTCTGCAGCATGGCATAAATAATTAAGTACAATAATGTACCCCCATTGAGTAGTATTCTAGTTGAAGATTCTCCAATGAAATTTTATCTGCAAATGCATCTCTATGCGGTCAAATGTATTTATATTTTGATGGCCTGTTTTCAAAGGGCAGTGTAGAATGTGTTGCTCTACCAGTCATTAATATATTCTGTCTTTGCAGGAAGTGGTGAAGCGCCATGTTTCGTTTCAGGGTACAGGAAGAACTCTAGGTAGCAGCTCTACTCCAGTGGCATCTGAGCCAACCACTGCATCCACTCCTCTCGACACTGCTCCAACCCCATCCGTGGGCCTGGTTGTGGATGAATCGTTGCCATCAACATCAGTTCAGCTTAGGTTGGCTGATGGGACCCGCATGATTGCTCATTTTAACTACCAACATACCATCAGTGACATCCGTGCCTTCATTGACTCATCTAGGCCAGGGAATCCGAGCAATTATCATCTGCAGATTATGGGGTTCCCTCCGAAACTTCTCAATGATCCAACTCAAACAATAGAGCAGGCAGGTCTTGCCAATTCGGTTGTGATCCAGAAATTCTAGCCAGCTGAACCATGATATTTGATATCTGGTTCTATATTTGTACCAGTTATTAAGAACGTGAAAACATGTACTGTTTACTCCATATGTAATTTTCAAGAAGTGGGTTTCCTTATAAAATACATTCTGAGGACAAAAAAGACATTCTCTCGCCCAATTATGAACAAAATACTTTTAGTAATGCAGGGGAAGTTATATTGACAAGCATGGAATTCATTATTTATGCTCATCTGCAGGTTTTGATAGCTTTATGCTTGCGTTGCATTGCGTCGAGTATGTACTTCTCTTCAGAAAAGCTGACAGGCACTTCTTAGACACTTGCGTAAAAGACATCAACCTTTTATCTTATGTCCGACATCGCCAAACAATTAAGAAGCGATGGTGTGATCATGATTTTTGTGAAGTAATTATTGATAAAATTACACCTGCTACATCATGTATAATGTGTTTGTCTAGCCTTCTCTGTTTTAAATACCACTGCATGAAGTCATGCAGATAAGACAATGAATAAATAAATCAAGGAGAATCGTAGCCGTCGGGGTTATTTCAAGTGGTTGTGACGAAGAATGGGATAATAGGTGAAGATTATGATAGCTTTAGAGTTCGATCTCATCCAATGTAAACCAAGAGCACGTCTTTGAATTTTTGATGGGTCATCTATATTGGGCCATAGAGGTAGGCAAGGCTTGAAAACATGGCCGAGTGGGATCAGTGTCTGTTTAAGTCAAACCCCAACGACCCATCAGATTGGACTGAAGCCCACCAAATTGGTGGATGAGATTCATGAGAACCATTCTATGGGCCTGAGTGTACGGTGAGTAATGGGGTATACAAGAAGAAGGCACATACTAGTACAGTAGATTATCTAGTACTAAACATACTAATAGTTAAGTGTGGTTTCTTGAAGTGATTGAATGTTGGAAGGGAATTAATTGAGGCATCTGGATCCACTCTGCTCAACAGTTGAGGTCCGTTCATCGTGGCATAGAAGAATAGATTGGACACCAAAAAGCCATATGTTGTCGGCCAAAACAAGTGTTTATTATATGGCTATCAATATCAAAGATCATATTCAAAGATAGAAAGATGTTTTTGCATCATTTTAGGTTTGGTCGACTAAGGGCCCCTTAAAAGCTCTAATGTGCCAGCCACATAACATGCATGAGACTCTATCAAATATTATAGACTCTATAATTATAATGAGACTCCCCTATAAGCCTATAATTCTCATAAAATCAGTTAAAAGTCTTCCAAAAGCCAATCACTTGAAAGTTCAATCCCATTTAAGAACCTCACCTCTAAATCTAGTCAGTAATCACACAACCAAAAAGGCAAAAAGCCTCTCCACTTATCCGATATTATCCCCCTTCAATATAATTAATATTAGTGATAATATTAATGCTAATGTTCACATCATAGTATTCGCTTAAAGGAAAATGAAAGCCACCAATGGATTATGGAATCCATGATAGGCTATCTGCAAGTGCAAAAGCAAGTTACCTCTTTCTAGTTGGTTGCAAGTTTCTCACTAATGTAATGGAATACATGACAACCTTGATAAAATGTTCCCAATTGCAATTGTAAAAGTTTCTCTGCAATTCTCTGTCAAAATGGGTGAAATAGGCAACAACTTTCTATAGAAAACAGCAGCACCACGTCACCACGTCTGCGTCTTCATGAGGTTTCACCAATATTTTTTAGGGGAGCGCTAAAGTGCCTCAAAATAGCTTCAATGACATGAAATTTTCATATCATTATTTTATTTTATTAATTTAAAATCACGTTATAACAAATTGTCATATTAGAATTTTTAAGGACATATCTACCCTTTTAATTAAATTTTATATTAAATTATAAACAATAAGATTAAATTAAAAAAAATTTTAAAAAATATACAGAAATCACAATTATGTTTTTCTATATGGTTTTATTAAATTACAAACAATAAGATTAAATTAAAAAAAAATTTAAAAAAATATACAAAAATCACAATTATGTTTTTCTATATGGTTTTGTAATTTTTCTACATGTTTTTTAATTTTTTTGTACGTTTTTCAAATTTTTATATGTTTTTTAATTAAAAGGATAGTTATGTCATTAAAGATACTGATGTGATAATTAAAATATGAAGTGGATAATCACAATTATAAAATAGAAATTCCACCTCATTAAGGCAATTTTGAGACACCTTATTTTGAGACCCAAAATCATTTTCCTATTTTTTATTAACTAAGATGCCGAAACAATGTGGTTTTAGTCGTGTAAAACTTTAAAATAACATCAACCACCAACTCTTCCAACTTCAAATCTAATTTAAAAAAATATATATATATATGTTTCATTTAGATATTTAAGAGCTTCTTCATATTGATCTTATGGGCATATAATTTTGGATCTGCCACCGAATGCACCGAACATATTCAATAATTTTCATTATCTTCAATCATCTTTTTTTGTTTTATTTATATGATTTTTTTTAAATTATAAAAATTATAAGTATAATTTTATTGGAGAAGTAATGTTATCTTTGCTTTTGTCCAATGGACAATAATATTGAAACTAGAAGCCCATTGTATCTGGAATTCTCATTACTACAGATACATTCCTGTGAAGGACATAGCTAGAATGACATGCTTTGGAAAAAGCAGGGTATAAAAAAACAAGCCATTGATCGGGAAAATAAGGGAAAAAGAGATCAAAACATGACAGATAAAAAGGAAACTGGAAGGCTGCATTTTTGGGGAACATCAGAACATACATCCAAAAATAATAATTACCTTACGTGCAACATTATATATATATATATATATATATATATATATTTATTTATTTATTTATTGTATAAGAAAATGTTATTCACATTATTTACCAATCTTCCACTTTATTATTTTAATTTTATCATGTAAATTGATAATTAAAAATGTTTTTTTATATATTTAATTATAAAAATTATTTTTACAAAAAATCAACCAAATTAAAAATAATTTATTTATATAATTGTGATCAAATAAATAGATGAATTCAATAACAATTTAAAATAATCATTAAATAATTATCTAAAACATAAATAATTTTCATCTAAAAATAAATTGTTAAATAAAATAATAAATAAGAAGATGAAGTGTGTATTTTCGTCTCCAACAAATTGGCCTTGATATACCGACTGATGAGTGTAACTAAATGCAAGCCCCTCCTACACGGTCGACCGATCAGTCGGTTAAAATCCGAAAAAAGAATTGCACAGCTTAGACTGTTACTGCGCGCAGATAGCAAGCTCTGGACAACTCGCACTTGTACGTACTATGTGAATGAACATATCAACCTCATTTGATGGAATTGCCATCCTTGAGTCTTGACTGACTAGATCGATATTGACACCTTGTTTGGGGACCGCATGATGATATGGGCTAGCATCAAACGCTGGCACTTGGCAGGGTACAATTGTGTTTTCCACCGTTGGATTGATATATGGATTCATTATCATTGTGTCTTCTGATCTGTTCGCATGAGATACAAATGTCTACACCGTTGTTATTCTCTTATATGATGCGACAAAATTCCTCAATATAAACGCATGATGCATTAAATATGAAAACTCAGTTGCATACGAGTCATACGACACATATAAATAACTTCTTTTTTAGGTATATTTTGTTTCGTCTCGGCAAGAACTAGTTATGGAACTATATATATTGGCTTATATGCTAATTAATCAGACATAAATAGGAAAAATTCATTATATAAATATTAATTATTCGCATAGGAAGGGGGTGTAGATAATTTTTATTGTCATATACACTGCGGGGAATAATTAGCTTGACTATTTCAACCAAGTTTTATATTTGTAAGTAGCAACAAAAAATGCTCAGGACACCCTTAATGAAATTTATATGTAAGGGCAAATAAAATATACAGAAAACTGATACTCGTCGCATCCAGTTACATGCATGCACCTACATGTATAAACTCTACCTTTCACTCTCTCAGAATCTTTAACTGTGCACACACAAAAAGATAGAAAACTCGTTGTCATATATTCTCTTTTCGCCGTATATTTGAGTATTACAAGGCAAAGAAATCACTGTTTGAGAGGATTCTAAATAGTCTTGTCCCTGATGAATGTTGAGAGATTTTTTGGCATGGATAGGTGAGGATCCTGTATCAGCCAACCTACGAGAGAACATTGCTTCAATAAACCTTTGAGATCATTAGCCAAATTAGCGAGGAAGGTAAAAATTATAATAGATGATCGACAGTTCAATCAATTCTACAGTAACATTTTGTCTCGTTTGCTCTTTCTAATGCTACAAATATAACATTACTTTAGGGTATAAAGTTGTTTAAGTTTATAATTTAGGGCTTAGTTACAAAATTCTGGGTTCGGCCAAAACTTGGGATTAACTCCTAAGCCTTAAGTAATGAAATGAGTGACAACCGATTCGAAATATATAGAAGTAATTTATAAAATTTTGTCTAGCGAATTGATGAGCATTTCTTTGCTTGTTCTTTCAGACCTTCAATAATATAACTGAATTCGATGATACTGTTACCTAATATATAATTGTCATAGTCACTTAATGACAGGGTGTATATTAAGTTTGCACATGTAAGACATTTATATAAGTGTCATTTTACCAAATTTTCAATTATCACTTGGCAATAATTATAGGTTAGTACTTAGTAGTACAAAGTTAAATATCAATAACACTGCCAATTGATAAATAGCTTTTTCATTTTTGTGAAGTATCGAAAAGACAATTTTATTAAGAATCAAGAACAACTACTGGATCTTTGGTCAAAAAAAAAGAACAACTACTGGATACTCAGATTGATACAATCTATAAGTCACACGTGCCCATCCCATTCTCTAAGCAAAATAATCTACCACGCTTCTACAAAAAAGGAGCAATCATATAATTAGCAACTGCTATCTAAGTTGATAAATAAAGATCTTAAGCAAGCCCCATATGCTTGAAGAGAGTCTTAGTCTACAATAAGTGAAAAATAATTTGCATCTATGACAAGTTGCACACTCTGCTTAATTGATAAAAAATCTAAAACAAGAAACCCCTTCATTCCCACCCAATAACGTAATTTCCCCAATTAAACTATAGTCATTCATGGTAGTCTTCTTGTCAATCTGTTCTAAATCTGAAACCTTTATTCCTTCTTGCTTTATGACAACAAAATAAAACGTAAACAGTAAACTTATGGAAATGACTATAGCCTCTGGGAGAGACACAAGTACACTCACTCTACAGTAACTCTCTAAGATTTATATAAAAAAAAAAACGAGATTCTACAAATTAAAATGCAGTCAAACCGCTAATCTATGGTAAAATATAAAGACAGTCGCAAATGATAATTTTGGAGTTTTTTCCTCTCTAGTGGCTTTTGATAAGCAATTTACAAGTCTAGACCAACTTGTTTCCGTTTTGAAAATAACTTTTTGGTCACCGAGATGTCAAGTTAGATTCTTAATTTGGTGTCATCGAATACTAGTAGCATCGTCAAGTGCTCAACCCTATCATTTTCTTCTTCTTTTTAGCTTTTGATACTGATATTTTTACTTTATGTTAAATTTTAACTCTAATATTTTAAGTAAATATATAATTTTTACGAGTTTTATTTTATACCCTAGAACGTATAAAGTGAACTATTAAAAAAGTACCCTAAAAATCAATAGAGAAAACGGTGCCAAACGCTTATTACAGCGCTTGACTATTATAACAAAATCACTGTCAAGTGCTTAATACAATCACTGAGCCCTCTAAGACCTGTTAAACCGGAAAAAGAAGAGGCAGGCTCCATGTAAGTTTTTTCCGTTTTGTTATAGTGATAACTTTCATTAATGCTAACTCTCGAATGAATATTAATACCAAATTTTATGTCCCGCAAAGATCATTACTCTCATGTATTATCCTTAACATTGTGATAAGAGGCCGGTCGTTTACCTTTTCGTAAAAAGAAAGAAAAAATAGGAAAAAAAGAAAAGGAAAAGGAAAATTGGAGCATTAAATTTATTTATGAGGTTGTGAAACAAATCGATCTATCATGTATCATGCAACTGTTGATGGACATGACGTAAAGTGCATCACAGAAAAAGCTTTGCTTGCAAGGGGCCTAGCATTCCTGTCCCTCCAGAGCCTCTACACAACTCCTCTTTTTTTCTCTGCCTATACAACTACACCCATCCTCACACTTGAGATCAAGCAGTGACGTCTCTCTAACTTTTCTCTTTGCTTGCTTTTTATTCTTTACACTTTTGTGAATTGTGACGGATTCGCGTACCATACATATATATGAGACTATGTCTATATCCCCTCCTTCTTGAAACCCTAACCCTACATCTATAGACCTAATCGTAACTCTAAACCCTAGCCATCACCCAATTGTCTAATCTATAATTAATGTCCCGTTTTTCACCCCTTTGTGGCTTTGTTCACTGGTTCAGCTAGTGCTTTTGGTTCGCTCCCTAATGAATTTAAATACCAAATAAGAAAAAACCAAAAAGAAGTCCCAATTTAATCAATTTCAGGTTGATTTGTCCTTTGCAATTCCTAATAATGAGTTTTGGAATAATTGTCAATATCTCAATGAGTTGATTTATTGCGTACGGGATATCTATCAGGAGATTTAGGACCCACTTAATCAGACCTTATCATTTGTCTATTCTGGCAGGATTAATTTGGTTTTTCACTTCCTTTTTTTTTCTTCTCCCTCCCCCTTTTACTTCTTTTTTCGGGGCCCTTGTAGTTGTAGGCTTGTAGCTAGAGACTGAATCAAGAGATTAAAACTAAGAAAAATAAAATTAAGAGAAAGAAAAGTAAAATTACATTGATAAGAAAAAGATTGCATGTATTTTGTACTAACTATTTTCATATTTTGTCTTAATTTTTGTTTTTTAATTTATATAATATTGGTCTATTTGACTTTTTTTTTTTACAGTCTCATGCATGAAAAATATGTAAGTTACAAAAGAATAATTTAGAAGAAAAATTAGGACAAATAGCTTATTTTTATAAAATAAGAGAATCATCAAGGTATGTATATGTGTAGGTTAACTTTATTTATCAACTATAGTATACGAGTCTGAGACCGTCATTAGGTGATAAAGATTTGAGGATTAAATATCTGCTGTGTAACTGCAACGAATTAAGTGCATCAACGTGTTTCACCAACTTAATTATATGCTACGTGCTTTGATTAATTAACCAAGAGGGAAATCAATCATGCTCAATAGCGTGCTTCCATGGTGAAGGTGAAACCAAGGCTGGTAACTAGTAAGTCATTCAAAGCTGTATAAGCTTCATTTTATTCTTAGAAAGTCAAGTGGGACAATTGCTTTAAATCCTTCTATATTTAGGTAGATCTATTCTTAGATTTGAGACTCGAAACAATTATTATTTTTATGTATATTATTTAAGTTTAATATAGTATAAAAATATATAAAAAACCTATAAAAGAATAAAAAGTCATCCACATTTCAAAGCACAAAGCAATTAGGTCTAACAAAGTAATGTCATTATTTACCATAAGAATAGTTGAGTTAAACAAACTGTGAATATTTGTACCCAAAAAAAACTGTGTGAATAATATATGAATGGTCAATAATCCAAATTTTAAAGTTTTCGCATCATCTTGTGATTAATGAAATAGTGAAAAATTTGTGCGGTTTTTCAGAGGAATGGAGTGGAGTGGAGTGGAGTGGAGTGGAGCTCGACCGTTCATATGACTATAGAGCGACCAACTTTAATATTGGGAGAGAGAAAAATGGAACCTAGCTAGCTAGCTAGGTTTAATCTATAGACGCAGAGACTAGAGAGAGATTTGAGGAAGAGACATTCGGACTGTCCCACTAGCTTTACCAGCTTTATTTTTATAGCTTGCAGCAAACCCACTCCTTTTCTCTATGCCAAATAATTACGGATTAGATGCTATGACCCTGACTAATAATTAATGACATATATAGAGAATTTTATGTAAAATAAACTGCATGCTTACTTGCTTAGGAATAATATTTTGCCAGTTTATTTTTCGTGTCATTTCACCCAATTTCAGCAAATTTGAAAGTGAAAAAGGTTCTCTCCCACTCCCAGCTTCTTTTCTTTCTTTAGAAGTTACATATGGTGAAACATACATAACCAAACTGAAGACTGAAACTAAAAGAAACATATAGAAGTTAATTCCAAATTGATCAGATATGGATCAGCTGATATATATAAAATACGAGAGTCATATATGGTGGACTTAAAGTTCAAACAAGCATTACATTACAATGATAATTAAAAGTATATATATAGACAAAATTGTGATAGTGAGTAAATTTTACCTCCACATGTAAGGTTAAAAGTCGGGTAAGTTGGCTTCATGGTTGCTGGGTTTTGATTTACTTTGGTTAGAAAGAAAAACCTTGAGTGAATGAATGGAGCTTCTCTTAATATCCCACATGATCTAGTCATTTTAGATCTTATATAGTTTTGACTTCTCTAAATTATAAATTGAAAACATGTTGTGATGTTGGTCGAATGTTGATCTGCCTTTTTTTTTTCGTTCTTATTGTTTTGATCATATACAAGACAAGATGGGGGTACAATATAATTTGTCTTTTAGATCTTAACGTCTACTTGGTTACCTGGTTTGCGGATTGATAATATGATTTCATTCGAATATTTTGTAAATACAAATTTGAGAACCTAATTTCTAATTCATAGAAAAGTGATGCTTCAAAATAGGAGAAAATGAAACACCCTCCAGCAAATCTGGGTTTGGTTTTGTCTTTTTATGCAAAAACATTAATGACGAATTTTCAAGACCATATTATCTCTATGAATAAGTTAATATCTTTTCTTTTTAAATTATAAAATTAATATATATGAATAATCGATAAGAGTATAATTGGGAATTAATCAATTTTAAACTTTTATTCTTACACAGATCAAATATGAGAGTGAAAATAAAAAATGAATTAGTATTACCAAACAAAACAAACATAGTAATGAAAATTTGCATTCCCATATCCCTGTAAAATGAACTGAAATTGATTTTCTAAAAACTCAATTATGGAAACTAAACAAAATCTTAGAGTTTAGATAGGTTTGAGATTTAGATAAAGTCTTGAAAGTTAAAGTCTTTTTTTTTTGCCACGAAAGTTAAAGCTTAAGCAATGAACAAGTATTGATTGACTAGAAATTAAAATTTCTAAAGTTTTATTTAGTAAATCTGTTAAAACATACACTTTTCAATCAATCTGCTGTATGCCAGTTCAGTTTGGCAAAACAATTTAATTGATTTTAATTATAACAGTTACTTATTGTAACATACTAAGAATAAATAGTAAACTTTCTATGAATGTGATTATCTTCTTGTACTTTTTTGTCTTGTGTTTGGGTATTGGTATAATTTTAAGGATTAAATATTTTCAAGCACAAAAAATAGTCTTACTTTATCTAGAAATACAGCTAATAACATATATATTAAAACTGAAAGACATTTGATTCACGTACTTGTGTCCGTCAATATAAAGTAGTTTGGGCTGGCAGATGCAGAAGTAGTTTGGGCTTTAGATGCATTTGTATCTACAGTTTTAGGCGCAGATTTGGAAATTTGTAAGTTAACTTATATTATATCGCATTTGTCGAGTACTCTGTGGTAATTTTATACTGGAAAATAAATTTTGAGTCGAGTGAATTATGACTTAATATTTTTAGTACAATAAAAATACATACTAGATTGCATTAACTATCATAATTCTTTTCTTGATGTAAAATAAGGTTGATGTATACCTTATTTTAAACATATTAAGGTGTAAGTTGTAATTATAGAATTAAAAATATGTAATTATTAATTAGTAAACAATTTATTTTTAACAATATTTATTTTCAGAGCACATTATATTTATTTTATATTACATAAAATTTATTATATAATATAATTTTTTAATATTTTTTTATTCATATAATAAATAATATATTAACTAAACATATGATTCTATTCAAAAATTTAATATTTTATAGTAATTGTTGTTATTTTTGTTATCAAATATTTCATGGAAATTTTGGCAAAATTTTATTACAGAAATGTGAATCGTTTTAGAAATAAAGAGCGTGAGCCAAAAAAAAAAAATGTGAATGGGATTGCTAAAAAGAATTCATGATTATCTTATTTTGACGGTGAAGAAAGGAGTTGGATTGGAGATTGGGTTGCGCGGTTGGGNGAATTGATGATTATCTTATTTTGACGGTGAAGAAAGGAGTTGGATTGGAGATTGGGTTGCGCGGTTGGGGAGTTGTGCTAGAGAGAAGAGGAAGAAGAAGACAAGGAGGAGTGCGAATATTAAATGAGTGGACAGATTGCTATCAAGCTGCAGTAGTAAGTAGTAAAGCAAGACCTAGTGACCTACCACAGTAGAGAGAGAGAGAGAGAGAGAGAGAGGAGTGATTCCAACTTTCTCTCTCTATCCATCATACATACTATTAGCCATTAGGTGTCTTGGTTGGGTTGGGTTGGGTTTGGGGCTTTCCTCGATAATTGATCGATTGTTTCTATCTCTTTGCCAGGAATGGCAGTGCATCAGTGGCAGTGCAAGAAAAGAGGGTGAGAGTTTTCATCGGGAAGGTAAAGCTTTGTGAATCATCAGACATACAGTCCCCTCCCTCTTCCCTCTCTTACCTTCATTCACAATTTTATTCACATGAGAAGCAGTGACTTCTTAGAACCACCACCTCCCCAATTTCCTTCTCTGCCTGCACTGCATACCCCGCGTGCGGACTCTGTCTATGAATAATGATCCATTACAGTACTCATTTCACTTGTTACTAAGATTATAATAAATTTATGTAATTAATCGAAGAGAGAGAGTCCTGGCCAAAAAAAAAAGATAGAAGAGAGAGAGAGAAATAGAGAGAGGGGGGGCATGTATCACTGTCTGTGTGTGAGTTATTAAGGCTGTATATATGAGCAGAACAGAGAGATATAAAACAACCAATTTCCAAAGGAAATCTTTGCAGGCTTTCCCAGATATATACCCGGCCAGTGACCTGCTAGCAATTTAAGAAAAACAAAAACCACAACTGCTACTACATTAACTGACCCACTACCACTATGACTAGTTACTTGGGATTTTCCTGTAAGAAAGCCTGAAACTTGAGGCATAAAACCCGGGAGAGCCTTGGAGAGAGAAACACAGAGAGAGAGAGAGAGAGTTAAGTTTGTTTGTTTTTCTTGTAGGTAGCAAAACAAGTAATACAACTATCTAGGAAAGTTGAAAGCTAGGATAAGGTAGCAAGACAGGGAGAGAGAGATAATGGAAGGTGGTTCCAATGGTACTTCTTGTATGATGGTTTTTGGAGAAAACAGTAATGGAGGTGGAGGTGGAGGTGGAGGTGGAGGTGGAGGAGGAGGAGGATTATCTCCAATGATGATGATGCCTCTAATGACCACTTCCCATCATCATCATCATCAAAACCACCATCATCATCAGCATTCCAATGACACAAATACTAGTCCCTTCCATCAGCTTCCCCACCAACTGCTACCACCTCCTACTAACAATAATCACCCCAACGTCAATACCAACCCCGCAGCAACAGCAGCAGCAGCCGCCGCCGCCGCCGCAGGCTGTTATTTCATGGACACCAACAACAACATTAACATCAATGATGGCAGCGGCAGCAGCTCATCTTCTTCTTCTTCCCAAGCAGTCAAGGCCAAGATCATGGCTCATCCTCACTATCATCGTCTCTTGGCCGCCTATATCAACTGTCAAAAGGTAGTCAAACAAATTTAACCTATATCTTTCTATATAGGCTAATTCTCACACGTTTTTGGCTCCAAGTTTTAATTCCCACAAACGTCGGAGTTAGAGTTAGGACCACAACTCTCTATTCTCTCTCTTTTTTTTTTTTTTTGGAGAAAAAACAGACNTGGAGAAAAACCAGACAGATTTAGATGCTCCGAGTATGATAGAGATGGATAATTCATGTTTGCAAGCCTCCTTTCTCTGGATCTGAGAATCATAATTGATTAATTAATCTTCACAACTATGATAAGTTTCCATTAATTGATGAAGTTAGTGGTACTTATAGTCAAGTAAATTTTTACAATCACACGCTTTTTGAGTAATTATATGTGTTCCAAGAAACTCTTATCAAACAAAACTGATAAAGACTCCTTTTGTCATGAATTAGCTTAATTACGTACGTTTTCATCAGAATTTCTCATAAAAGGGTTTGATAAGAAAACAACTAATTAACAGGTTGGAGCGCCGGCTGAAGTGGTGGCGAGGCTGGAAGAAGCGTGCGCGTCAGCAGCGACAATAGGACAAATGGTGAGTAGTAGTAGTACTGCTGGTGCTGGGTGTATTGGTGAAGATCCAGCCCTGGATCAGTTCATGGAAGCCTACTGCGAGATGCTGACCAAGTATGAGCAAGAGCTCTCCAAACCCTTCAAGGAAGCCATGCTTTTCCTCCAAAGAATCGAGTCCCAATTCAAAGCCCTCACTGTTTCTTCACATTCCGATTCTGGTCAGATCATTTCTCTCTCTATTTTTGTGTCAATTTCTTGTATTTCTAGCAAGATCTTTAACTGTTAATTGTTTGAATATTTATTTGTTAATATAATTTTTTTTAATAAAGAGTATAATAATTAATCAGCCATGCATGGGTATGTACGTTTCCAATTAAGGTCCTGTATGATTATTAGTTAAACAATATTATCTATTTTCTATAGCGAAGATCTTGTTTGCTAAAGTAAGTGCTTAATTAGTAAGTTTACTTCTTTATCTTCCTTTCAACTCTTATTTATATATTTATTTTTGGTTAGTTCCTTAGTTCTATATAGTTTAATATATTATTTGTTATTCTTTGGCATGTATATATAGAACTGTTTGAACAACTACTAGGTTAGCTAGGTTTGCACGCAATTCACGTTACTTGTAGCTCTATCCAGATGGAGTTGTATAGATTTCTTGCTATGATTCTCTTATATGGGTGTTTGTGCATTAGATGAGATGCACGTTTTTGGTTTCTTTTGAATTCTTTACATAATTTTATTGGTTGACATTGACATATTGCATGTTGCACATTTTACATAAATATAAGACTATTATATGGCTTGGTTTTTGGATTTTTCCTATTTAATTTATATAGCAAAACTCCAGCAAGCTGGTGTCTTGAAACTAGGGTTTTTTTTTTTTTTTGGAACCCTAGTGTTCAGAAGTTGAATCAAATTAAATTAATTAGTACTTAATTTGCTTCAAATTATGATTCTTGGAACATCTTTAATTATACTCATTGCACATGATGCTGAGAAAAATATATATATAGATTGTAGTCATCTGGTTATAATCATCTTGTTCATGTGGTTCTAACCACACTATTGAGGGTTTAATCATCCCCATATATATGGAAATGAAATTAAAAGATCTCTGTTTTTTTTTATCTGCATATATGTAGTCATTGTTATAAATTATAATTCAAGTTGCAGTGCTTAGATACTCTACAACAGTTGTTGCATTAAATTTCTACTGTGAAGATGATTTTCTATTTATTTTATACTTAATTACATGGTTATTAACTTCTTATTACTGATATCCTTATCTCTGTTTCTGTGTATTTGTATGTGCCTTTTGGTGTGTATTACTTTATAAACCTACAAGAGAACAAAAAACAATAAGTGCTAGGGATCCCAAATTTATATCTCAAATTTATATTCCAAATACACATATCAGTGTTTTACTTGTAGTAAAGTATATAATCCTTGGGTTGGGCCATGTATGAATCAATGAAGTACTGACACATTATTTGGGATCCAAATTTTGGGATATAAATTTGGGATTCCTAGCACTGCTCAAAAAACAAAGGAATAAAATAGTTTTAGCTAATCTCTAAATAGTAAATAATCATATAAGCCACATGATGAACATTTTCTTCACTGTATGCTTGGTAGATCTAGGTAAATGGTAAGGAAAAAGAAAGCATGTGACGGAGCTTTTACAAATGTTGATGCAGTTATTTGTGTCTGCAAATTAATTAATTAATGTTTGCAATTTGTGAGAGTTGTTTTAGCTATATAAGAAATTATATTAATAAAAAGATGATAACTTATCTTTGGGATTCCATAATAGATTGATTAATTGAATCAGTTTTAAATTATTCTTGAATTGCATGATATATTTCTGCGTAGTACTTTGCTTCTGAATGCATAACACAAACTAGCTAGTCCTTTTTAAGTGAACAGACAGCTCATCTAACCAAATACTTAATTTAACTGAAGATTAACTACTCTAATTAATCCTGCTTCCCAGTATATCCTGGTGATGTTAAACTGAGGCTGAGCTATATGGCGAAACTATCATAATACAGTTATAAACAGAAATTGTTAATCAGTATCTTCACAGTCTGAATCATCAAGTTATTCAACTAGTTGTGATGCCTTTTCCTCTAGATCGAGGATGCTTCTGTTACATTAATTCTAATTTATATTTGTTTGGCTAACATGCTTTATATATGATGATTCTTGGTTTGTGATCATTTGATTAATATGCATTGGTAAGATTATGTTCTGCTTTTATGTGTAGACAAGAATTTCTTTTATGTGTCTCAGGTTGTCTGCTTGAGTCTGGGCAATACTGCAATTTTGTGTTGGTGTGCCCTGCGTTGGAGTTGATGAGTAATATTTTCATTACAAAGTAATATTAACTAGCTAGATAAAGTAGGCCTACATACATGGATTTCAGTTTGTATTCTCTATTGGCTGTGAAAAGAGAATATCTATGGGTCTAGAAAGTTACCCTATAACCAAAAGAAACAAACACTGTTCACATCTAACACCTTTTGTTTGTACAAGAACTCAAAAGTACTGTCATTCAGGTTGGCTGAATATATTCCTCATAGGAAATCCTTAGTAAAAGCAAAAATGAAATTCATAATTAAATTTAAATCTTGTGTCTTAGTACTGCTTTCAGTGCTGACGTTTACAGTAAAAATACAGTTCCCAATATAAGAAGATTCTGGGTTCTCCATGTGGGTCTAGTTTAGAGGCTAAACCCTTTGCTTCTTAGGGGAAGCCAAATTTATGTGGTGTTGCGTGTGCGGTGCAGCTTGTATATATGAGAAAAATGTAATTCTAAATAAAACCTACTAGCTAAACCAATTAAGCTAATGAAGTTTGGCTCTGGCAATACAAAAAAATAATTTTGGCTGATTGCTATGCTTGAAATTTATTTTAAAGGGGTTCTTTGTTAAATAATTTTTTTAATTTAAATTTACCATGTTCAAATGTATTGAACTGCTACCACAACATGTGCACACTAGCGAGCAGCAACTTATACATAGAAAGCCTGCATTCTTCTTGATCTATGTGCTTACATACTAATTAAATGATGAATGTCATATATGATCAGCTTGTGGTGGCGAGGGTATGGATAGGAATGGATCATCTGAAGAAGATGTTGATGTTAACAACAACTTCATAGACCCCTCTGCCGAAGATAGGGAGCTTAAAGGTCAGCTCTTGCGCAAGTACAGTGGATATTTGGGCAGTTTGAAACAGGAGTTCATGAAGAAGAGGAAGAAAGGGAAGCTGCCCAAAGAAGCCAGGCAACAGCTGCTGGACTGGTGGAGTAGACATTACAAATGGCCTTATCCATCGGTATCTTGTCATACAATTATTAGTTAGCTAGTTTGTGCTTAGATTTGTTCATGATCATCAAGAATGCCTTATAATTTTTAGGTTACTTAATTGTGCGGTTTAATTTAATTACTGATCGAGCTTAATTACTATAATGCATGCATGCAGGAGTCACAGAAGCTGGCACTTGCGGAATCGACGGGGCTGGACCAGAAGCAAATAAACAACTGGTTTATAAACCAGAGGAAGAGGCATTGGAAGCCTTCAGAGGACATGCAGTTTGTGGTGATGGATGCTACACATCCCCACTATTTCATGGACAATGTCTTGGGCAATCCATTTCCCATGGATATCTCTCCCACATTGCTCTGACCGATCCAATATGACCAATTAATGAAGAATTAGTTTGCTTAATTAGCTAAGCTTATGTTAATTTTTAATGTTTGTTCCATTGTGGAATGCGAATGCATTTCTGAACAATACATATATATATATGTATTTAGTTATATATATCCTACGACAATGTGGATTGCCATTGTACTAGTATGTATGTATTTAGGTTATTTATTATAAAATGCCTGACGGTTAAATTAGTTAACCTATATACCTTGGCGGGTTCTTAATATGTGGTTATTAGAACAATATGAAGGATATATTTGTATCCAGCTATAAGCCTGTAACAGTACACTTGGCCTGGTTTACTTTTTTATCTTCGGGATCTATATTATGATCAATACAAATGCAATTTACTAAGAATGTCTTGTGGATTGGCAAGAGATTTACCACCGTCATATATAAATTAACATTCACTAATTAATTGGAGTTCTTGCAAGTTGGAAGTTTTGCAATAAATTTGCTTCTAGTGGCTGTTAATAATGTGGTGCGTAAGAATATAGTTCGGAGTGCTTCAAACCACAAAACCTAAGGTTAATTCCTTCCTAGTCACTATTACAGTTAATAATCATATGACTAGTATATAATATGACTAGTATGTAATGAGATATTGTAAAAGTGTGAGTATATATACTTGGTACATGGAAATCTTTCCCGTTATTTAAAAGTAGGGGGCAAAATATAACTTGAATTTGTAATATTTTTTGAGTGTAAACAAAATTACAAAAATCTTGAGATTAATATTTATTATAAATTAGTGCTAAGCCCCAAATAAGTTCCTTATTTAGTCTTAAGCCACTATTTTTATTACTATTAGTTTTAAGCCATTATTTATTTTATTACCATAATTTTTATGTGACGAACGGTTGGAGAGAGAAGCAGCTAGCCGATCAACCTTGCATTTGCGTACTGGAAATTGAAAAAATGTGGCGGTGCATGATGTGCTGACTATAAACTATAAACTATGGCTATGCCCAAAATCATATATTAAAGAAGAGATTAAAGGACTATGTCAAAAAGGTACGGACCAAATGATCGTAAATTAAGAGAAAAACCAGTGCTTATTATTTCAATTTTTTATCATGAACTAACATGAAACCATACCATATATAATATAATAATTGTTTATTGATTATATATAAATTTAGTTTATTTATTTCCAAGCCATTATTTTAAATTTGTTACTTGATGCAACCCTTAGTCAAACCTCATTTTTCATGTTTCTAAATTTTTGTTGTTACCAATTCTCAATAGTTCTTTTTCTTTGTTAAGTAATCATGTAATTATTGTTATTTTCATGTTAAAAAAAAATTGTGTATTTATTTTGTAGTTATTTTTTTAGTGTAATTATATTTTTATTTGTAGCTAACTAGAATCTACCATAATTCATACTATCATGTTGAGTGCGAGAGAGAGAGAAAAAGAGTTACATAATATAGAAAATAAAAGTGTAACTCATTTGAAAAGTGTAACTCCTACTGTTATGATTTAAAGTGTAATTATTTCATTTCTAAAATATAATTCTTATTGAGTTAAGATTTAATTTTGGGTTTTTGTTGATTAATACTTTGGTTTAATTTTTTTGTTATAACGTCATATGTCAAGAGTTATACTTTATAATTTCGTAGAATTACACTTAATTTTTTTGTTAGAAATTTATTGTTTTTATATTTTTATAGCTGAAATTTTTTTTTTGGGGCTTAAAAATTTATTTTGTGACTTATTAATAAAGTATTATATTTTATTGTGGCTTTAAAATAAATAAATCTAAAGTCTGGATTTATGACTAAAAAATATAATAAGTTGTGGCTTATTAATAAAGTATTCTAATATTTATATGACTAAAATTAAACAAATAAAAACAAGAGAAGCAAAGAATCCAAATCCCCGTTAACATCAAAGCAAATGATCCAACCATCACCACTACCCTAAAAATACCATCAGCACCACTTTTACCAAAATACAAAAGGTTCAGACTATTCTGATTACTCTGAATTAATAAGTTGATCATCCTTGGACCATTCGACAATAATCTATCGAAATTTATGTGTTATTTTAGTAGAATATTGTTGAATTGTACAAATATACAAAAGAGTTCAGTAGTTAGTTACCGAAATAACACAAATATTTCTGTAAACTATTATCAAATGACTCAAAAATGGTCAACGTAGTAATTTAGAATAGTCAGAATAGCCTAATAAAAAAGAAAAAGAAAAAGAAAAAGAAAAAGAAAAAGGGAAAACATTGTCCTTCAGCAACTGGGTATATTTGCTGATGAAAAAATTCAAAACCCAAGAAGTACTTGGGCTTTTTTATGGAAAGCCTATAACAAAAACTATAATGAGTATCATAATGGGCTTGCTATAGAAGCCCCGGGTTTTCTAACTTTTCTGCTTTCGTTTTCAGCCCCCATCCCTGGCTCCGGCTGTGGCACTCACTCACTCACTTGGCCTCCTTCAACGACAACACTCTTTGGGGGACAATCGACGGCTGTCAATATTCGAACTCATTTCGACAACCAGATCTCCACCGCTTACGTATCTCCACTTCTATTTATCAGCTGCTAAATACTGAGCTAGGCTTTCTATTCTAAATTTTACTTTATTCAATGGTTTTGGCATTTCATCGAACTCCTCCAAATAATTCAGTAGAGTAAATTAGTGTAGAGATTAGCCACTCCCATTTTCAATTCCTGGCTCCATCCCTTTGTGGATGTAGATGAGCATTTGAATATAATTTGGCTGAGTCTTTGCCAGTGCTTTTGATTATGGCTTTGTCGGTATCCAGAAGGCTTTTTCGTTCGTTTGGTTCCGTATTGTCATCAAGCCGCTGTGACTCACCAAGTATTTTGTGCCCAGCATTCTGTACTTCTCATGGTATCGATTTGTATATTTTTGTTGTATTCTGTTTGGTATTTACTTGTAAGGTAGGAACTTGGAACATTTCGTGGCATTGCAAATACTAATTTTTCTACCTTTATTTTTTCATCATTTAACAGATTTGTACGGCCGTGTTCCAGGGGATATTTTATTTTCCAAACAATCTTCAGCTGTTTCCAAGGTATTCATGTTCTTGTATCATATATATTTCTATTTCTCCATATCTAATTTTTTCTATATTTAAAAATAAAAGACTATAATTAATATCACATATATAAGAGGATTCAATGCAACAATGTGGTGGTTTATTTGCGTGCTTTGGTTTTGTAGACCTGGCAACTTAGTAATGAACTCATATTATATTGTATCTCAATGCAGGGTGGATCAACTTTTCTTGCTTATCGAAGGCTTTCAAATTTCTTACCCTCTGATTTATCGTCTGCAAAGCCTGTGGTAGCATCAGAGCGTAGTATAGGTACGACAACATTGCATGCATGAAGTTTCAGTTTATGTTACTTAGGAAAAGCATTATTAAAAATACCTGCATTAAAAAGTGTTGTCCTCTGATCTTGAAAATGGATATAAAAAAGAATTGCTGCATGCTTTGAATTCTGATATGTTTGCAATCTGTATTTTCTTTTTTGTTTATGGCCCATTCTGAACTCTTCTATTCAAAAGTTTAAATTACAATGCATGCATTTCTTGGTTACAATCAGAAATAGATATCTTTATTATACTTATAATGTATAGTGTGCTCATCTACATGTAATGTATTCTATCCAAATCCAGAACAAGCTTATGTGTTCCAATAGATTGTCCCTCACACTTACTAGGTCGAGGAAGAGTGTATGTATGGTTCATGTATAATAATGATAATAATTCAAACATTATACTGTCCTTAGTCCCATGGTTTGTTGATTGAGATTGTTCTCATTTGTCATATGTGGTTGGGTAGTCATTTTTTGCATTGCATGTGGAAAATTGTTAATTTGTGGTAAAATTTATATGTTGTTTTACTGCGTTTACTTTATAAAAACAAGTTGTAGAACTGTTTATTAATGTTATCTGTCCAAAAAGAAAATAACTTTCCGAACTGTTTCATTGATGTTGTGCATCCTTATATAGGACTTCATCATGACCTTGTAATTCCAGTGACAAATTTTCATAACGAAGACAAAGGCCTCACTGTTTTAGCTGGTGATGTTTTTGATGTACCTATTAGGAAGGATATTGTTCATCGGGTTGTACTATGGCAACTAGCAAAACGGCAACAGGTACCAACTTATCATTATATTGAGTCACTAACACCTGAAGCATATAATCATGGTACTAATCATCAGCTGAGCCATATTGGATGCATTATGTCCTTGAACATTTCAATAAGAAAAAGGAATCTTCTGTATCAGAGTCTGTTAGCTGATCAATAAAAATTGTATTTTTCATTGTCACATGTCTTATGTTTGAAATTGTTGTCCACGCTTAGAATTTTTATGTTTTTTGAGGTCTAGCAAAAAGGATGCCATAATCAGTGAACTATGTTAGTGAGACAGTATACACAAGTGAATGTGGAAAGAAAGCTTATACTGATTGAGTTATCTACAGGGAACACATTCAACAAAAACTATTAGTGAGGTTAGTGGGACTGGGAGAAAGCCATGGAACCAGAAGGGTACTGGTCGAGCAAGGCATGGAACATTGCGTGGTCCCCAGGTATTGAATTATCATGTTTATTGATGTTCAACCTAACTCTATCTTTAGGATGCTATTGTATGGATCTTAATGAATTTAATGAGTGTTAACAGTTCAGAGGAGGTGCCAGAATGCATGGTCCAAAGCCTCGAAGTCATGCTTTTAAGCTGAATAAGAAGGTTCGGCGTCTAGGTCTAAAGATTGCTCTGACAGCTCGAGCAGCTGAGGGAAAGGCAACTCTCTCTCTCTCTCTCTCTCTCTCCAAGAATTTCACCACATTAAAATATGTTTAGAATCCTTGCTTTGTGTGCTATGTTTTGATTTAGTCATAAACATGAGGTTGTGCTGTTATAAGTAATTAAACATTTAGTCTGTTATGTTTTATATGGAACCTAAGTAGAGAAAATTGTACAAAATTACAGCTTCTGGTTTTTGAGGATTTGGAGGTCCCCACACATAAAACCAAAAATATTGTGAACTGGGTCGCACAAATGGAGAACACCAAGAAACTTCTGCTGGTGGATGGTGGCCCCATAAGTGAAAATCTGAAGTTGGCTACACAAAATTTACATTTTGTGAATGTGCTGCCCTCAATTGTAAGTTGCACTTCCTGATCCTTAATAAGTGTTGTGTTATAGCTGGCAAAATATATGTAGGCTTGCCTTTTCAGCATAGACACATGGTTCCTAGTATCAGTGGCCTTCATTTTTCATTAGCAATGACTTAGAATAGAAATTGTGACAAAAAATTTTAAATGGTCCAAAATGTTTGATCCTCGCCATACACATTTTTCGTAACCTATTGTTTAATTCTGTTTATATTCATGAATCTGACATGATGAAAAATTTGAGGTGAAATTTTTTTTTTTGAGCAGTATAACCCACTCTCAACGAAGTAATGATTTTAAGTTTAATAGATACATGAATCAGCTGCCATGGAAATTGGATTCGAACTCAGCGCTTATGCGTATTTCACATGTTTTGCAGGGTTTGAATGTCTATAGCGTCCTGCAGCATGACACACTGGTGATGTCCCGTGATGCAGTAAATAAAATTGTTGAGCGGATGCACAAGCCAATTAACCGTTGAAGTAGTATCTACATTATCTGCGTCACTTCATTAATGTTAGCTCAGAAAAGGAATCACATTTTGTTTCTGATGAAGATAAAAGCAAAGCCGAAAAATAACGTGTATGTTTTGTATAACATGCAAAAGCAGGATCGATATGTTGAGTTTTCTGTGTTGAGGTTACCTTCAGCTAGAATTTCGTGGTTGGATATCAGTGAGATTCAATAGACATCAACATACTCGACATGGATTTTTTTACATGATCGGAGCTTTTAAATTGTTGTACGACATTCTTTTATTTTCTTATTTTGACGTTTCATGATGTGTTATTGAGTACTTTGACTTTAAAGTATGTGTATATATCTCGAGTAAACTTGCATAATTTCTGGTTATCTGGCACATAAATTTTTGGTTGGACTGTCGGTAGACTGGTGTTGGTGACGATTTTTTCTGTTTCATTATCTTTTCTCTTTCCAAAAGCCATAATATTCGATTGAAAAGTTTGTACAGCGACCAACATTAAAAATTGGATTGCACGTTATGAAAATTAATTGTTTTTACTTGTTATTTTTTGGATTTGGAACACTGCACTGGTACGTCTGCAAAGAGATGGGCTTGAATTTCTTTTGTTTGGCCAGAGATAGGCTTGAATTTTCAAGAAAGATAAAAAAGAGAATTTTGTATCAATTGAGTTCTGCATGCTTAACGTTTGTTCATGCATCAGTCACCATCAGTCATCTTTACTGATAAAGCTTACATTGTCGATTAATAATTATCTTAAAAGGAGTTTAGAGCCTTGAGACTTGAGAGAAAGGAAAAGAGGAAAGTTAAGATTTAAACACAGACTCACGGCCAAAAAAAAGAAAAAAAAGAAAGATGTATGCAGCAGAGACAAAAACAGTCAATTTTTTTTAAAAAATTCAGATGTATCTATCATCTATGTCTTCCTCACACAGTTACAATAATGTTTAATCTATTACAAACAAAAGTGGTAAAAAGAAAATTTCTATTACAAACAATAATAATTTTCTATTGATTTTTATTATATTTGTAATGAAAGAAACACATTAACGTCAAAATTTAAGACAGGTATTGTGGGTCTTAGAAGTTAGATGTCCATAAACATAAAGGTCAAGCGTCACAGTCACCTGTGCTCTCTCTCTCTCTCTAGTCTCTTCCTCTCTATTTTGTTGTTTCCAAGAGCACCTAGGGTTTCTGTTCTTCCTTCCACAAGTCCAAATTTTAGGACCTTGCATGTAACCCAAATTACAGCATTGAAATTGCTGTGAAGTTGCTACATTTTCAAACATCTACAGCTCTCTGAAAAGACCCAAATGGCCAAAACGAGACCGGGAAAAAAGGACGTGGACTCTTACACTATCAGAGGCACCAACAAGGTCGTCAGAGGTAAAACCAAAACTAAAAAGCAAGGCTTTTTATTTCATTTCTAAGAAAATGTTCAAGAAAATGTTCAAGAAAAATATGAATTTTTTTGCTTTTTATGGTGGTTTTAAAGCTGGGGATTGTGTGCTGATGCGCCCATCGGACACCGGTAAACCCCCTTACGTGGCGCGCATTGAGAAGATCGAGGCTGACAATCGGAGCAACGTGAAGGTGAGAGTGAGGTGGTACTACAGGCCAGAGGAGTCAATTGGAGGGCGCAGGCAGTTCCATGGGGCCAAAGAGCTCTTCTTGTCGGACCACTATGATGTTCAGAGCGCTCACACCATTGAAGGCAAGTGTACGGTCCACTCTTTCAAGAACTACACAAAGCTTGAGAATGTGGGGGCTGAGGATTACTACTGTAGATTTGAGTACAAGGCTGCTACTGGAGCTTTCACGCCTGATAGAGTTGCTGTGTGAGCGTCTGTTTTTCTTCTCTTTTTGTTTTGGTTTTGGGTTTAGTGGAAATGTGGTGTTTTTATGAAATGGGATTGATGGGTTTTGTTTCTGTGCTTTCTCTGTTTTGGGTTTTGAAGGTATTGCAAGTGTGAGATGCCATATAACCCGGATGATCTCATGGTGCAGTGTGAGGGGTGCAAGGACTGGTAATTTCTTCAAGTTCTTTTCTTTGTTGGTATATTGGCGTTTGATGTATGGGAGTTGTTGCATGTGTTTGGTTAGTTGATTGTTTTCAATAAGTCTGTCTTGCTTGAACAGAATGTGTCATCCAGTATCAATTTGAAATTGTACCAAAAGAAAGGTAGACCAAAAAAAAAAAAATTATAAGGGGTGAATTTAAGAGAGTATCTATAATGGCTTAAAGAAGTGCAGTCTCGAACACTTTTTTACTGTATATGAAAACTGCATGTGGATTTGGAAGAAGCAATCTGGTGAACGTGCAATTTAAGAGAGGTATAAGAAACAAGAAAAGAAAAAGATTGAATGATTCCCTCTGCCTGTACTATGATTTCTACTTTTATGAGTTAACCAAATTAAAATTTGCACCATATGATGGCTTAATTTCTTTATGCTTATTACTTCAGAAAATTTATTGCTCATGCTTGAGAATTGGTTACAGAAATCCATGATGGACCACTGCTCTAATAAGTTGATCATTGAATCTTTCTTGGGGTACATTTGGGTCATTATTGCAAAATTATTGAATCTTCCCCTTTTCATTTTAAATATCCTGATAGATACTTCTCAGTTAACTTCTGTTAAATCTTAGGACATGATCATGAAGTTATTTCACTATTGCCTTGTAGGTACCATCCTGCTTGTGTGGCCATGACTATTGAAGAAGCAAAAAAATTGGATCGCTATATGTGCTCAGAATGTTCATCTGATGAGGATGTGAAAAAACCCCACAATACATTTTCAGCATCATCAGCAGCTGATGCCAAGGTGCAAAAACTTTTTATGTTAGATATAATTGTAGACACATATATACTGTCTTTGCTCACAATTTTGTTATGCCAACCATTTGGTAAAGTATGTCCTATTCCCGTTGATATTTCGCTGTCATTTAGTAGTGGTTGGATGGTATCTGTTTATTAACCATGTAATGTGCGATACAATAACTTTGGTTTCTTAACTATATTAGGATTCTATGATTTTAATTTCATAGCAACCTAATTATTTATTGTAGGTGAGTCTGATAGGTTTCTTGGAAATAAAAAACTCTTACTTGTGCATCATTATTATTTTAGTTCATTATTGATAAATATATGGCATCTGATTCATAGTTTTAGAGGAAAGCATATATTGCATCTATAGACTGATGTTGATTATAATATTGTTGATGGTCTCCAACCACTAAAATCTCTGATCTAGCAATTTCCAATGTTTATTTTGTCATTATCTGCCTTAGTCAATTGTTCTAAATCTATTCATTGATGAACCACTTGTCCTAAAGAAGTATCTGCGTCATAACTGGCATGTATGTTGCACGTTTTGGTTTGTATTTCCCTCAATGTTATTTGAGGATAATCATCCACTGTAAATGTGGAAGCAAAATATCTGGTCCAATATATAATTTTTTTTTTGGGCAAGAAGGTATATTTTTAACATCTAAATCCTCTACTTGTAAAAACAGGAAATTAGTATCTTCTAATTAATACCTTTGGTTCTGTTCTCTTTTTCATGCATTTTTGCAACTGCTATTTTAGAAGTAGTGAATAATATAAAGTGCGGGTCAGACCAACTTATATTACTAATACTATTACTACATAATGAGTAATCAGAATTCATAACCTTTGCAGGTGCAGCTCAAGCGCCCTAAGAAGTGACTTCATTTGCGAGCAGTGTTTTTCTAGAGGCGAGACAACATTAGGGTATCAGGACCTTATTTATTGCTAGCATGTGGATTGTACAGTAGGGTATCAGGAACTTATTTATTTTGACTAGGGCTATATGGACCTGCTCTATATTTTAGGAAATTGTTCTTGTATCTTTAACATATCAAAATTCAGTTTAAACTTTGTTCTCTATCTTGACATGACATGTGAATCTCCTACCATGAGAAATTGCTGCTTTTATGACTTTAACTATTAACATGTGAATCCATTTTGCCACAGTTGTGTGGTAGGAAGGGTTTTACCATTTTCCTAGAAAACTAGGAAGGCTTCAGAGGCCCAAAGTTTCTGAGTTGTGGGTGGTTGATATATCTGCTGCCTTAAAGCACTCCAACAAAGCTTGTTGCTCAACTTCGTTTATAAAGGCACTTTTGTATGTGATGGAATGTACTTTTGTGTATGCTTAATTCATGTGATTGAAAATTATGTTTTAATTGCTTCTTACAGTCAAGACGGCTATCGCCTAGTTTAATTTTCTGAATCAATAAAACAATGACACATAATTATTCATTGTCTATTGGGATACTTCGCAGCAGGTGGAACATTCCCGCAGATAATATTTCACAGTAAAGTGCAACAGACATCTGATCTGATGGAATCTGTTAAAGCTCATCATGAACCCCGCATATGCTAGTTTTTCATTTTAATTATATTTAAAATTGACAATCCTAGCCCAAGGTTTTGTGAATTTTTCCACCATAAAATGAACTCAAAAAGGTTGTTTGGTGAGAGATGGCATGAACAGCGTGCACATTTACGTGTACTTCTAAAATGAGCCTTCATCAATGATAACGGTTAATCCAAAGTAGGCTGGTTTTTCTCTTAAAAAAACCCCATATTCACATTGATAGTGTGGAAAAATCATTGACTGTCTGCATGGCTCATATGGCAACTTCTTCATTTTTAAATCTCTCAAGATTTGAATTTGTATCCATAATTCATTCACACTCGTATGGCACCTCCTACACCACCATTAACTGTTAAAACGAGAGAATTTTTTATATCATAAACCCCAAAAATATTCTTCTGCTGCGTAGTGATAACCCATGGCCATTGTAATGCTTCCGTCATTTTTCATAGTGCTTCTCGTTTCTGTGATATTTACTAGTTTTGCGGAAGATCGAGCAATATACTTAGTCTTGATGGAAGGTGACCCAGTTGCATTTTATGGAAGACGTCTCGACACAAATAGGTGGGGAATTGAAGAGCTAATTGTTCGTGTTTACACATATATAAAAGTTGATCATATTATATTATCAGATTGTCAATTTATATTGATTCTCATTAGATCAAAATCAAATAGATGACATTGAAGCTTTGTTCAACTCCAATAAAATATGTATACTTTTTAGACTTAAATGTCAAACATTGGAACAAAATCCAATGGTTGGTGACCATGGATTTTTTATGGTCAATGGAGATCAAGAGATAAAATTGGCTAAAGAAACATACATATATATGTTTATATTGGTTAATCTTATGGGTTGAATGCATGGATATATGTGGTCAGTGAAGTTACAAAGGCTCATGCAAAGCGGTTGGTGGATTCTCATGACCAACTTCTACAGAGCACTCTAGAGACCGAAAGCTACAGCAAGCTTTACAGCTTCAAACATATTGCAAACGGTTTTGCAGTCCATACCACCCCTTCCCAGGTCCTCAAACTCTCTCACTTCTTCACATATATATCTAATATTTTTATTTAACAAAAAGAAAAAAAAGAAAAAAAGAAAAACTATGTATTATTCTTGTTTGATTATATTTATGAATATCACAGGCTAAAAAGCTCAAAGATGCTCCAAATGTGAAGTTGGTTGAGAGAGACAGAGGAGCCAAGTTGATGACAACATACACTCCTCAATTCCTGGGGTTACCTGAAGGAGGACGGACACAATTAGAAGGAGGAGGAGATGGTAAAGCCGGTGAAGGAATTGTGATTGGTTTTGTTGATACAGGCATTAACCCCACACACCCCAGTTTTGCTTATGATCCCATGAACCATTTCACCTCCAATATTTCACATTTTTCGGGTGCTTGCGAGAGTGGTCCTCATTTCCCTGCAAGTTCATGCAATGGAAAAATAGTTTCGGCACGGTTCTTCTCAGCCGGGGCTCAAGCTGCTGCTACTCTCAACACCACAGTGGACTTTCTTTCACCATTTGATGCAGTTGGACATGGCAGGTAGACTGTAATTGAATAATCTTGATATTATTTATTTTAATAAGCAATATTATAATCATAATCATAATCATAATCATGATGTTGAAGCCTGGATGTTGTTCTTAATTCTTTGTAACTATATATAAATTTTTGTAAATCCATGACTACCCTTAGCTAGAAACTTTTGAAAGACTGAAAGAACATGCTTTGTTGATCAGTCATGTGGCATCAATTGCTGCTGGAAATGCTGGAGTTCCGGTGGTTGTGAATGGCTTCTTTTATGGTCTGGCCAGTGGAATGGCACCACGTGCACAGTATGTTTAATTCTGTTGCTTAATTATTGTAGGAATATTGCAAAGATTTATTCAAGATTAATCCTCAACCATTAATTACTTTCAGGCTTCAATTCTGATTTTAGATTTTAATTACCTTTTTGTAACAGAATTGCTGTATACAAAGCTGTGTATCCTACAGTGGGAACTTTAACAGATGTGGTTTCAGCAATGGATCAAGTAAGCTAGCGTTTTGAACATGACACTTCTTTTTCTGTGTGCGCCTTTAATTTCCTTTGTGTTACAAGTTCAGGCGGTTGTAGATGGAGTGGACATCCTAACACTCTCTGTAGGACCAGATGAGCCACCAGAAGATAGGGTGACTTTCCTAAACGTGTTTGATATTGTCATGCTATATGCTCGACGAGCTGGGCTCTTTGTGGTGCAAGCAGCAGGTAATCAAGGGCCAGGTCCTTCAAGCGTAGTGTCTTATAGCCCTTGGGCAGTGGGTGCAGCTTCATCCAGCACAGATAGACAATATCCTGCTTCTGTTCTTCTTGGGAATGGCAATAAAGTTGAAGGTGTGGGATTATCAGGTACTAAAATATATCTTGAATTCCAAAATCATATCAACTAGTCTTGGTTCAAATTCATCCATATTTCTTGCTTGAATTGATTATGATCTTCCTTTTCAGGACCAACTTTTGGACTTGGGTTGCTTCTACATAAGTTGGTTTTGGCCAAGGATGCGGTTAGGGCAAATGGTGCATTCCCAAGGACTCCACCATATGTTGAAGAGTGCCAATACCCAGAAGCATTGGACCCCAATGTAGTGCAAGGTAGTGTTGTCATCTGCAACTTCTCGGAGGGCTTCTATAATGGGACATCCACGCTCAATGCCATTATCGACACAGCAAAAGCTCTAGGATTTATGGG
The DNA here is from genome assembly GCA_003254885.1 of Purshia tridentata. Classification (NCBI taxonomy): domain Eukaryota; kingdom Viridiplantae; phylum Streptophyta; class Magnoliopsida; order Rosales; family Rosaceae; genus Purshia; species Purshia tridentata. The sequence goes on from QANT01007405.1 coordinate 63,005, forward strand.
TTTTGTTTTGGTTGCAAATCCTACATATGGTGATTTCATTGCAGAACCTATTCCTTTTGCTTTTTCTGGCATTATGGTCCCAAATGTAACCAATGCCCAGGTATATATAACATATATCATAATATCCTAACCAGAACTAGCACAATCTTAACAAGAATTGACAACAAATTATAGGTTATATTACAATACTATGAAGAAAAAACATACAAAGCGGAGAAGGGATATACTATCTTTGCAGCAAAAGCCGCTATTGGAGAAGGAAGAGTTGCTTCTTTCATGGGCCAAGCACCCATTGTAAGCAGATTCTCTTCCAGGGGACCAGACTTCATTGACAGTTCCCGGACTCCTGCTGATGTTCTAAAGCCTGATATTCTTGCCCCAGGGCACCAAATTTGGGCAGCTTGGAGCCCCATTAGCGCCTTAGATCCCATACAAATGGGTGTGTAAAAGTTGCAACAATTTTCTTGTGTTAGCTATTCTGGTAATGCCCTGATATAAAAACCAAGAATTAATAAAACTTGGTGATTTTCTTGTCTAGGATACAATTTTGCACTACTATCTGGTACAAGCATGGCAACACCTCATGTGGCGGGAATAGCAGCACTAATCAAGCAGTATAATCCTTCATGGACTCCGTCCATGCTTGCATCCGCCATTGCCACCACTGCCACCAAGCACGATAACAATGGAGAACTTATAATGGCTGAAGGATCCGAGATAGGCAGTTCATATCCTTCCACCCCTTTTGATTTCGGAGCTGGCTTCGTCAGTCCAAGTCATGCCATGGATCCTGGCCTAGTCTTATCTTCAGGTAATATATGCATTACTAAGTGAAAGTGCTTGTAAGCTTAATTTCTTGTTTGAGTAGCTGTATATGTAACAGCAATGACTATTGAAGCAGAATATGAAGATTACATCAGTTTCTTGTGCTCATTGTCTGATATCAATCCAGCTACAATTAGAACTGCCACTGGAGAATCTTGCAATAACCCACTTGACCATCCAGCCAATTTGAACCTCCCTTCAGTGACAATATCAGCATTGAGAGGGTCTCAATCAGTGCCGCGGGTTCTCAAGAATGTCGAGAGCAAGCCGGAGACTTACCTTTGCTCGGTGCTGCCACCCAATGGGACAGTAGTAGACTTGTATCCACCTTGGTTCACCATAGCTCCACAAGGCACCCAAGAGCTACATATACAATTCAATGTGACCCAAGCAATGGATGGCTTCACCTTTGGTGAAATTGTTCTCACAGGAAGTTTGAATCATATTGTCAGGATACCCTTATCAGTTTTTCCCATTTCAATATCAAAAAGATGAGAAGTGTTTGATTTCACTTGCATCATCTATGGGTATTCTTAAAGCCATGTTCAAGGAAATCCAATGTACTAATATGAATACAAATGTCAGGCAATCAATACAACAGATTTGATACCAATTAATATGATGTTGCTTTTATCTGAGGAGCCTAGTCCTTTTATTTTCAGATTCTAAAAAATACCTAGCTCCCAGCGAGGATCAAACTCGCGACCTTTCGCTTAGGAAGTGAATGCTCTACCACTATGCTATGGAAGCCAGTTTAACAAGAGTAAATAGCCATTTTGCTCACTAGACTATTATACTTGTATTAGTTTGATCGCCAGACTTTTAATTTGGAAAATTAAGGACTCAGACTTTTTCAATTTTGTCAATTGAAGACTTTTTTGTCAATTTACATATTTTTCATCCAAATTTAGAGAGAAATGAATTAGGGAAAAATGATGCATGAGGAAAAAATTGTAAGGTCTAAATGAAAGGAAATAATTTGCCATAAAAAAAGACTTTACATAGTACTATAAAAATAAAAATTTAGATAAAAAATGTATAAATTGATAGAAAAGTTCTCAATTGATAAAATTGAAAAAGTCAAAATCCTTAGTTTTCCAAATTAAAAGTCTGAGAACCAACCTGATACAAGTATAATAGTCTGGGAAGCAAAATAGCTATTTACTCGTTTAACAATGTTCTTTCCAATAACAAGGGCCCATGAAATTCATTTCTCTACTTAATTTTTATTTTTCTTACATGGGAAATATCTATTAATGAGCATCCTTAATAGTCCAGTCGATTAAAGTCTAAACAATTTGGTGAAAGACATTGAATGATTTGGATTATGATTGGAACAATGGTTGAATACAAAGTGTGATGAATGTTACATGTTACAATTGAATTGAATTGGGCCACAATAGCATGCCAGTTAAAAGAAACAATTAATCATGTCATATTACCATGCACATACACTCGTTACACCGTGGATACCTATAAATACTCCTTGCCGTGGGCCTTGTCTGGACATTTTTAGTTTGTCTAACTGCCTTTCTAACTCTCTGCTGGAACACACGCCATTCAATAGTGGAGTTCTTCAAAAATATGTCTGCAAGCCTGCGTTTGTTTGGTCGTATTGTTGGCATTTTTCCTCCACCGTAGTATATCCTATAACCAGATACCAACGATGATAATTGACTTCCCGAATCAGTCATGGCAAATGCATCGGCAGCAGTGCAGCCTATGAAGTCCAATGCTGCCAACTACAGAAGAAATAACATTCATCAACAATCTAACACCAATAATAGATCAGCAAAACAAATCATTCAACCTTAAGAACACTTGGAACCTGAAGTATTGTATATAGAAAACAAGTGTGTAATGGAAAAGAACTGACATCAAAATATTCATAACTAATGAAACTCTGGTAGGCACAAGTAACTGATTTAAGCAATGTACCAGATGCAGACACACTTATCAACTATAATAATATCAACATCTTATTACCTGAGATGAAAAATTCCTGAAAGGTTCAAGTTCAGTCTCTGTGAGCAAATTTTCCTTAGTTACTAATTTAGGGTACAAGCTCGTCAAAGCAACCATCCTTGACCTCCCTCCATATATCTGTGAACCTGCCACAAATATATGTGTCTTTCGCTTGAAACCAAGAGCAGCAAGCATAAGTACTGCTTCTTCAGGCATTAAAGGACATAAGCCTTCTGACTTGAGTTCTTCAGGAGTAAATGTCCTGAAACAAGTAGAAAACTTTGACTAAATCATAAACCAAGCTCATAGGGAAGTGCATGCCTTGCATATCAATTAACTCTATGCATTCAAAAAGATGTTGGGGGAATATAAAATGCTATGTGTAAGAACAAAAACCCTTGAACCAAATGAGCTTGGCTCAGCCTACAATTAATATTATATTATGAACTAAGAAAAAAAGAACACTAAACAAATGATATACTGCATACACTGTTTTCTTGAGACGTGTCAATGCAGGAAAATGGATTTCACGATATGCTTCCAACTCTTTTCTCTCTTCATCACCTCCACCAAATTCGCACAAAGAATGAGCTACCATGTCAATTTCAAACCTCAGGTGTAAAGAGAGATATCTGGAAGCTTTCTTAGCATGACTTTGATTATGGTTCTTGATTTGTTCTGCATATGAACCAACAAGATAATGATCTAGTGGTCCAGGGTGACCTTTATTTTGACGCAACCTTTGAAGAAGTAAAGCGCCAGTTTCTTGTATCTTGGGAACAAATTGCAGGGCATGAAAATTACATCTGCATCGAAGTCTCTAGATGAAGTTCCCCAATTAGGAAGAGTGGAAATGAAAATTGGTAGGCAAGCAACTAACTGAGACAGGGTAAGATAGGATGACAATCCAATATAATTTTTCCTAGCCAGACTCTCAAATTAAGGACTAGGGTATCAGAAGCTTATTGTGTACCTGCAATTGAAATGGTATTGGATCAAATGCCAAGCGATTCCCAAATCCAAGAAAATGTATAACTCCATTCTTAAGTAAAAGAGGGAGAATATTTTTCTTGTAAAAACTTGGCTTTGCCTCTTTGGGCATCTCTGCGTCTGTCACCTGGAACAAATTGTAACAAAAAGTAGAAACAAAAATCATCACAGAAGCAAATGCTTTGATGGTTAAGAGTATTTAATTTCGTTGAGGGACTTACAACACTACCAATTGCTTCCAAATCTAATGATTGTAGCTCCTTAGGGAGTTCCTTCACTATCCGAATATCAGGAGTCAAGTAGTTAATAAAATGCTCCTCCTGATAGATATCGCTGAATTGACTATGAAATCATACAATTTGTTATCATTATTTTCAATGGGAAAAAATATGAGATTACAGAATAAAAAACTTAAAAAGAAAAACTAGGATACATGAAGTTAGAATGCACTTAAATCAACACATCAGAAGTAAATGATGAAAAGTAAACAATTAAACATTACAAAATTCCAAACCAATTTAGAGTGTGAGAGAGAGAGAGAGAGAGAGAGAAGACTCTGATGCAAAATGATAATGGGAGATGCCCCTATATAACAAAGGCCGGAAAAGGCATTTGGAGCTACAAACTTGTCTATCACAACTGACAGGACAAAATATGCAATCAATTATTTGAAAAGAGCATTCATGAATACTAACATTTCAACCATGATCAACAGGCCAAATACACATACTGAAACAATTATTAGAACAACCCCAACAACCATCGAAACCCATTTATGTTTTCAATCCAGAAGTTCATGCAGCTTCTTTTTATTGCAAAAAGGGCATTTACCATATGGCACAATAAACATAGAAAAATAATTGAAAGAAAAAAAGAAAGAAATAGGTCCACCTGAAATCTCTCCATATACTGCTATACAAAAATTTGGGAACAACCAGGGTTGCACTGAGTAGTCGTGCAATAGTGACAGCATTGCAAACCTGTAGCCAAACAAAAATAACTCTTAGTTATGCCTTAATGCAAATTCATGTAATTGGCACACAAGTAATCTCAAAAAAAGGAGTCTGATCAAATCATAAAAGCAGGAGTGCGTAAACAAGCATCACTTACAGCTACTCGCTGCTGGTTCATCCCACCATTTGCACTGACCATAATGTATCCATTCTTTCCCTCTATAAGGCATCACAGAAAAATGGATATTAGAGCCAGCTTAAGCCATTAGTTTACAAAGTGGACCAATGTTAGGGATATTTGATTACCCAAGCACATTTTCCAATGCATTAAATAAGAACTTGCATGAAAATATGTGCTTCCACAAAAATCCACATGCAAGTATGAGAGAGAGAGAGAGAGAGAGAGAGAGAGAGAGAGAGATACCGTTAGGTTCCCAGTTCCGTTGATCAGCACAAGGCCTCCAAGAATAAGCAGGAATAGATGGCTCCTGCCACAAATCTTTTGGCTCAGGTTTATTCTGTCCCTGCATCGTATGAAAGAATCAATGAATCAGGCAAAAGAGCCATACCAAGTTAATAGAACGAGATGTCATGCATTAAGCCTCAACTAAACTAAACTAAACTCAAATTCCAGTTAACCAGAGGAGAGTACCTCTGCCAATGCATGGGAAGCTAAAGCCAACATCCTTTCGAAATTACCTTTCTGTGGCTTTTTTCCTTTATCAGGTTTTCTCCGTTCTTCCTGAAATTGAAGATAGAGAAGGGAAAATGAGAAAATAGTGAGAAGAGAGATGCTAGATGATATATGTGAGGGAGGGAGGGATGAGAAAATGCATATAGTATGGTTATATTAGGGGCATTAATTTTTGTCGGTACATGACCAATCAAATCTAACCGCAATGCTTTTCCATGAGCAATCTTATTGCATACACAGCAGGTCAAGCTTGAGAGTTAGATTACCTGAAGACTATAGCTTAGCAAGAAATTCTAAAACTGCCAAATTTAATGAATTTATTCATGTCCCGCTTTCAATAATGAGATGGCATATGTTTCTTAGTTAATATGTACAATCATAATCTCTTTCTTATAACTCAATCACATTTTCTAACCACATTGCAAAGTGGTCCATCATACCTCAGTGAGAAATATAGCTCAAATTCAATACTAAGTTGAAACAAGAACAAAACTCTACAGCAATCAATAGATTCAGAAGTTAAACTTCAATGCCAAAACCATGCACTTACCCGCTTAGTAACCGAAACCGAACCCGAATCCGAATTCTCTGAAAACCCGGATTCAGAATGAAGCCCCTGATCTTGTAGCCGTGAGAGCATAACCCAATCCATCAAGAAATACAAAACCAACAACCCAATCACACCCACAACGCCTTTCACTCTCTTCTTGCTGTACCAAGCCCTCTCCACCACCTTCCTCTTGGCTCTCATCCTCTGTACATTCAGTCCCTCACTGAAGCTGTCCGGATTTGAAAACCGGGTATGTCCGGAAGGGCTCGAAGAAGGTTGGCGGCTCCTCGGAGTGCCCGACCCGGACTGGTAGTGGAACAAGGTGGGCCAGGTGGTGTTGGGCTCAGCCTGATCTGATGAGGTCCCATCTTGTTGATCTTCTTCGTCGTCGAGGACTACTGGTTGTTGTTTGTTTTGAACTACGCCGAGGGACATGGTTTGAGACTGAGGAAGAAAAACAGGAAATGCGAGGGAGGAGAAGGAAGAGGAAAGCGGAAGAAGTGGGGATGTGGGTTCGGGTCGTTAGCTGATTTGAATGCCCGAATTTGCCAAAAATGGAAAGACCCGAGTTTGTGGGACTTCTTGTCTCAGTTCCGCCAAGGACGTACGGTTTTCTACCTTTTGACTTCCTTGTCTGTATTTTTAAGAAAAGTTTATTCGACGTAGAATTTAGGATACTCGAGTAATAAAAAAAATTTATGCAATTGAAATAATAATAACCATGTTTAGTCAACATGGTCGAATTTGGATCAAAATATGATCCATTAACATGCTTACATTAGATCACTCATCTTTTATTTTCATTTTAACTTAAAGTTTATGTGAATAATTAAAATAATTCAATTATATTTTTAATATATATAAATTTTTAAGGGCTAATTATAAAATACCCATCTCAGGTTCGTTATTTTTTATTTCCATAAGATTTCAATTTTTTTAATATAAAACATATTATTTTTAATTTAAGTCAATATGCTAATAATAAAAAAATATATAAAAACTCAATTAGCCTCTCACAGTCCCACCCAATCAAAAAGGCGTACGTGAAAGAGTTGAGGAGAAACTCACAAGGCGAGAACGTACATGGGAGATGGTGCAGGTTGATGTTGAATATTGGCTCAATAACCACTTTCGGCTTGCTTTCGGCCAAAAGAAGAAGACATGCAATTGATGATGCTTGCAATGATGATAGGATGCACATATGAGGTGGTTGAATGATGAGGTTTACATGCACTTATGAGTTGGCTTTCTTTATTAAGTCACTTTCTTTGGCTATAAAATGAGAAGATGTGCAGCCCGTAATATAGAAGTGTGAAGAGAGAAGCAAGTAGGCAAGAAGCCATTCGGCAAGAGAAGAATTTTGTTTTTTCTCAAATTGTTTTTGCTTTGTATTTGTTTATTTCTCTTCCTATTGTAAGTGTGTGAGCTTGGGTTATTTGGGTCTTTGGGAAATTGAGTGGTAAACACTATTGTATGTTCTCATTGATTATAGTGGAATACTCCGTCGTCTCCAAACTGGATGTAGGCAATTTGCCGAACCAGTATAAATCTTGGTGTTGTTCTTGTTGCTGTTATTTTGTTCAATTTTTTTTTTTTGCCAGTTGTTGTTTATTTTTCACTCGCAGTTGGTTGACGCTTCCGCACAACAAGTGGTATCAAAGCTCCAGTTTTTCGACTGGGGTTTCGCATGAGTGATGTAAGTGTGTGAGCTTGGGTTATTTGGGTCTTTGAGAAATTGAGTGGTAAACACTATTGTATGTTCTCATTGATTATAGTGGAATACTCCGTCGTCTCCAAACTGGATGTAGGCAATTTGCCGAACCAGTATAAATCTTGGTGTTGTTCTTGTTGCTGTTATTTTTGTTCAATTTTTTTTTCTTGCCAGTTGTTGTTTATTTTTCACTCGCAGTTGGTTGACGCTTCCGCACAACAAGATTATTAGAGCCATTAAATTTATCAACCTCTAACCTTGTAGTGGCAATTGGATGTCTTGTATCAACAAGAGTTGGATATGGTTCTGGAGGATAAACCAGAAGATATTGATGACAAGCAATGGACTCGAATTAATCTCCATGCTTGTGCCACTATTCGATCATTCCTTGATAAAGAGTTGAAATATCCGTATATGAAGGAAGCTTCTGCAAAGAAGTTATGGATGAAATTGGAGGAGAAGTATATGACCAAGAGCGCAGAAAATCGACTCTTCTTGAAGAAGCGACTCTTCCGATTTCAATATCGTTCAGGTATTTCTATGCATGAACACCTAAATGATTATAATAAAATACTTGCTGATTTAGCAAACCTTGATGTGACAATTCCTGACGAGGACAAGGCACTATGTTTGTTAAATTCATTGCCTGATGATTATGATCATTTGACAACTACTTTGTTGTATGGAAAATCCGAGGTGAAATTGGATGAGGTGTCTGCGGCATTGGTGAATCATGAGTGTCGAAAGAAGGAACTGAAGACTCACAATTCACAAACCGAGGCACTTGTAGCAAGGGGTCGAACAGAGGAAAGAAAATCTGGGAAGCGGGGAAAATCTCGTTCAAAGTCACGAGGGAAGTTTCCTGCTAAAGATGAATGTGCCTTTTGTCGCCAAAAGGGTCATTGGAAGAAAGACTGCCCCAAATTGAAGAACAAAGAGAAGGAGAAAGCTGGTTCTGAAGCAAATGTTGCAAAATCTGGAGATGTTGATTTCGAGTTTGCTTTGGCTAGTTCATCTGCTGATGGTCACTCAACTGAGTGGATTTTGGATTCAGGTTGCACCTATCATATGTGTCCCATTCGGGAATGGTTTTCTAGCTTCGAGGAGCTGGATGGCGGAGTTGTTTTGATGGGCAATAATAATGCCTGCAAAACACAAGGGATAGGCAAAATCTGTTTGAAGATGCATGATGGAACAGTCAGAGAATTGAGTGATGTCCGGTATGTACCGGATATGAAGAAGAATCTCATTTCATTGGGTGCTTTGGAATCCAAGGGTCTCAAGATCACCATAGAGGGTGGAGTTCTTAAAGCTGTGTACGGGGCATTGGTGGTAATGAAAGGTACAAGACGAAATAACTTGTATTTTTTGCAGGGAAATACAGTTATTGGTGGAGCAGCTGTCACCGAAGCTGCTGACGCAGATAGCACAGACACCACAAGGTTATGGCATATGCGTCTTGGGCATGCTGGTGAAAAAGCGTTGCAAGGATTGGTGAAGCAAGGCTTATTGAAAGGTGCAAAGGCATGCAAATTGGAATTCTATGAGCATTGTGTGTTGGGTAAGCAAACTAGAGTAAAATTTGGCACTGCTATTCACCACACTAAAGGCATTCTTGATTATGTTCACACTGATGTTTGGGGACCTTCCAAGAATGCATCTTGGGGAGGTAGCCATTATTTTGTCTCCTTTGTTGATGACTTCTCTAGAAGAATATGAGTGTACACCATGAAGCGTAAAGATGAAGTCTTGAAGATATTCCTGAAGTGGAAAAAGATGATTGAAACGCAAAGCGGTCGAAAGATCAAGACTCTCAGATCAGACAATGGTGGTGAATATAAGTCTGATCCTTTCTTGAAAGTTTGTCAAGATGAGGGTATTGTGAGACACTTCACGGTTAGGGAGACACCGCAACAGAATGGGGTGGCAGAGCGCATGAACCGTACTTTGCTTGAGAAAGTTCGATGTATGTTGTCTAATGCTGGTTTAGGCAAGGCGTTTTGGGCTGAGGCGATTACTTAGGCAAGCCATCTCATTAATCGGTTGCCTGCTGCTGCGAATGAGGGCAAAACGCCCATGGAGGTATGGTCTGGAAAACCTTGTACTGATTACAAGTATTTACACATATTTGGTTGTCCTGCTTACTATCATGTCAGGGAAAGCAAGTTAGATCCAAGAGCAAAGAAATCTCTATTTATGGGATTTAGCACTGGCGTGAAGGGATACCGACTCTGGTGCCCAGATGAGTAGAAATTTGTTGTAAGCAGAGATGTGACTTTTGATAGATACCGACTCTGGTGCCCAGATGAGAAGAAATTTATTGTAAGCAGAGATGTGACTTTTGATGAGGCTGCTATGGTAAATCAGAACAAGCATGAAGGTGAAATTGAAGCGACCAAGACCATGAGTAATTCAAAGCAGGTGGAGTTACTGAAGACTCCAGTTGTTCCAGTAAGGTCTGATACTACAGACACTAGTCCTACAGTTGATTCTGATGAAGAGGATGAGGATGATGAAGAGGAGGCACCCACCCAAGAGCCTCCACAGCAACAAGATTCTATTGCAATCAGAAGATCGAGAAGGGAGATTCGAAAGCCTGTTCGATTTACTGATATTGTAGCATATGCACTTCCCGTTATTGAAGATGATATTCCATCCGCCTACAAAGAAGCTGTCAGAAGTTCAGAGAGCGTGGAGTGGAAGAAATCTATGGATGAGGAGATGAAGTCTCTTCATAAAAATGAGACTTGGGAGCTGGTTCAGTTACTAAAGGGGAAGAAAGCAATTGGTTGCAAATGGGTTTATGCCAAGAAGACGGAATCTTTGGGAAAAGACAATGTGAGATTCAAAGCCAGATTGGTAGCTAAAGGCTACGCTCAGAAGGAAGGCATTGACTACAATGAGGTATTTTCTCCTGTAGTAAAACATTCCTCTATTCGTATTTTGTTGGCTTTGGTTGCGCAGTTTGACCTTGAATTGGCTCAACTTGATGTCAAGACTGCATTCTTACATGGTGATTTGGAGGAAGAAATCTATATGTCTCAACCAGAAGGTTTTAAGGTTGCTGAAAAAGAAAATTGGGTTTGCAAATTGCAAAAATCATTGTATGGCTTGAAGCAGTCTCCAAGACAATGGTACAAGCGATTTGATCGGTTTATGATCGGGCAAAAGTACACAAGAAGTCACTATGACCATTGTGTATACTTTCGCAAACTACAAGATGGAACCTTCATTTATCTGCTTTTATATGTTGATGATATGCTTATAGCATGTAAGAGCAAAGTGGAGATTGAAAGGTTGAAGACTCAACTGAGTAATGAATTTGAGATGAAGGACTTGGGAGAAGCACGGAAGATACTAGGTATGGAAATTGAAAGAGATAGAGCGAAGGGCAAGATTAGTCTGTGCCAGAAGCAGTATTTGAAGAAGGTACTACAACTTTTTGGGATGAATGAAAATTCAAAGCCGGTTAGTACACCTCTTGCCCCTCATTTCAGACTTAGTGCTTCTATGTCTCCTAAAACTGTTGAAGAAAAATTGGGTTTGCAAATTGCAAAAATCATTGTATCTACAAGATGGATCCTTCATTTATCTGCTTTTATATGTTGATGATATGCTTATAGCATGTAAGAGCAAAGTGGAGATTGAAAGGTTGAAGACTCAACTGAGTAATGAATTTGAGATGAAGGACTTGGGAGAAGCACGGAAGATACTAGGTATGGAAATTGAAAGAGATAGAGCGAAGGGCAAGATTAGTCTGTGCCAGAAGCAGTATTTGAAGAAGGTACTACAACGTTTTGGGATGAATGAAAATTCAAAGCCGGTTAGTACACCTCTTGCCCCTCATTTCAAACTTAGTGCTTCTATGTCTCCTAAAACTGTTGAAGAGAGTCAGTACATGGCTCAAATTCCTTATGCAAATGCTGTTGGTAGTTTGATGTATGCTATGGTGTGTACTAGGCCTGATATTTCACAAGCTGTTAGTATTGTCAGTAGATATATGCATAATCTAGGAAAAGGGCATTGGCAAGCTGTGAAATGGATTCTACGGTATATTCTGGGTACCGTGGATGTTGGTTTATTGTTTCAGCAGGATAAAGTTACTGGTAAATGTGTTGTTGGATATGTGGATTCTGATTACGCAGGTGATTTGGACAAGCGTAGGTCCACTACAGGTTTTGTATTCAGTATTGCTGGAGGTCCAGTGAGTTGGAGGTCGACTCTGCAATCTACAGTTGCTCTGTCAACTACGGAGGCTGAATACATGGCGGTAACAGAAGCCATAAAGGAAGCCATCTGGCTTCAAGGATTGCTTGATGACTTTGGGGTTCAACAGGACCATGTGGATGTTCATTGTGACAGTCAGAGTGCTATTTATTTAGCAAAGAATCAAGTTCATCATGCACGTACAAAACACATTGATGTGAGGTTCCATTTTGTTCGTGAGATTATTCACGAGGGATATATTCTTCTTCAGAAGATTGGGACCGCCGACAATCCTGCGGATATGTTGACAAAGCCAGTTTCGTTGCCCAAGTTTAAGCATTGCTTAGACTTAATTGGCATTTGTAAAGTTTGTTGATTGCCCCGTGAGGGATTGGGAGACGACCATCGGGAGTTCTACCTTGAGGTTTTGAGCCAAGGTGGAGATTGTTGAATATTGGCTCAATAACCACTTTCAGCTTGCTTTCGGCCAAAAGAAGAAGACATGCAATTGATGATGCTTGCAATGATGATAGGATGCACATATGAGGTGGTTGAATGATGAGGTTTACATGCACTTATGAGTTGGCTTTCTTTATTAAGTCACTTTCTTTGGCTATAAAATGAGAAGATGTGCAACCCGTAATATAGAAGTGTGAAGAGAGAAGCAAGTAGGCAAGAAGCCATTCGGCAAGAGAAGAATTTTGTTTTTTTTCAAATTGTTTTTTTGCTTTGTATTTGTTTATTTCTCTTCCTATTGTAAGTGTATGAGCTTGGGTTATTTGGGTCTTTGGGAAATTGAGTGGTAAACACTATTGTATGTTCTCATTGATTATAGTGGAATACTCCGTCGTCTCCAAACTGGATGTAGGCAATTTGCCGAACCAGTATAAATCTTGGTGTTGTTCTTGTTGCTGTTATTTTGTTCAATTTTTTTCTTGCCAGTTGTTGTTTATTTTTCACTCGCAGTTGGTTGACGCTTCCGCACAACAAATATACCTATGGGATTGAAAACGTTCCACTGCCTCAGGTTGTTATGGCCAAAGGGTCGAAGAAAAGGTTCCGAACTGGCCATTGGAATGGTCTTCAATTTACTGGTACTCCTGGTTCGGGCCCTCAGATCTTTGTGAAAACAGAATTTGTGTATAATACCAATGACTTATATTATACATACGAGGCTACTGCTAAGTCTTTTAAGACAAGATTACAACTGACTGAGTCGGGTTTGCTACAGCGGCTAGTGCTGAATGAAGGAAGCACTGAATGGGCTCTTATGTATACTATACCTTATGATCGGTGTGATAATTATGGAGAGTGTGGCCCGAATGGCATTTGCAAAATTTCAAAATCACCAATTTGTGAGTGCTTGCAGGGGTTTGTTCCAAAATCACCAAAAGAATGGGAGGTGCTTAATGGGACAAATGGGTGCAAGAGGAAGACAGCACTGGATTGCCACAAGGGTGAAAGGTTTCTGGAAATTCGAAATGTGAAATTGCCAGACCTGTTGGATTTTTGGTTGAACGACAGCATGCGCGCAGAAGAATGTGCGGCACAGTGCATGAAGAATTGTTCTTGTGTAGCTTATGCTAATGCAAATAATAGCAGTGGAGGCAGTGTCTGTCTGATGTGGTTTGGCGAACTAATTGATATGAGAGAGCTCACTGAAGATACTGACCAAATATATATCCGGATGCCAGCTTCAGAACTAGGTAAGTGAATTTTTGTACTCAAGCCCTTGATCCCTAACATGCATGCAGCACACAAGGCCTTAAAACACCTCTAGGAATATATAGTTAGGTTGTGCAGTCCCATTTTATCCCTTTTTTCTTTCAAAGAAACAAACTAATTTTGTCAATTACAAAGATTTATTGCTTTCAAATAGTATGTTGCAAGGATGAAATTGAAAAGGTCAAAATTTTGTTCTTTTTTATGCTTCAGTTTAGGCATGCTTAAATGCATGCGAAGCTGCTGCAATGACAATATAATAACTGGAAACCACCAGACCAGAAGAATGCAATGCGTGATTCCTAAAGAAATCAGAATAGTGCAATCTGTGATTTAAATTCTCAATTTTATCTATTACATGATCTTAGGTAATACCATACCAGAAACCAGTCAGAAGGATACAGTAGTACTAATCTCGGTCATATCAGCAGTTTCTGTGTTTCTTTTCCTTGGTTTGTCATGCTGGTGTTTAATTCTGAAGTACAGAAGAAAGAAAATGGGTAAGCATGAATATTCACCTTGCAATTACTGACAAAGAGGCTTGTATATATTGTGCGCTAAAAGAATTATACTAGTCAGTTCATGTTCATGGCCAGTGGCTTTTTGGGCAAACCTGTATATGCTTGACGAAATTTTGTGCATTGACAAGGTCATTGTCTTTGAATTTCAATGTGCACTTTTCATTGTTCTCATTCTTAACAGTGTAAACAAGATAGCTAATTAAAATTACATTGTTTGTATATCGTTGCTTTTCCCTTTCTATTTTTTCATTTTACAGGTTCAAGACCCAGTGAGGACATGGAGTTGCCACTGTTTGATTTTGATAAAATTGCAACCGCCACCAATAACTTCTCCAGCACAAATAAACTAGGAGAGGGAGGTTTTGGTCCAGTTTACAAGGTAACAGAACAATAGTTGACTGTATTGTCTACAAATTTAAGCTAATATATTTATACTAAATTTCAGGCCAACCTGACACAAGAACAATCAATTGCAGTAAAGAGACTCTCAAAAGATTCTGGGCAAGGAGTTGAAGAGTTTAAGAATGAAGTGAAAATGATAGCCAATCTTCAACATTGGAATCTTGTTAAGCTTTTGGGCTGCTGTATTAAAGGAGAAGAAAGGATGCTGATCTATGAGTACATGCCCAACAAAAGCTTGGACTGCTTTATTTTCGGTCTCAAATTCTATCTTTCATCTTTCAGAGTAATTGCATAAAAATAAATTTGTTTACGTTAATGCAATAACAGGGTCCTTGACCCTGTTTGTTTTTGTCACTGTGGAGGAAACTGGACCAAAATTCATGTGATGGATGACTTGTGCAGATCAAAATAGAAAGGTGTTGCTGAATTGGAAAAAGCGATTTGACATTATCATTGGAGTTGCAAGGGGACTTCTCTATCTACACCAAGACTCTAGATTAAGAATCATTCATAGGGATCTTAAGAGTAGCAACATCTTGCTTGACGATGAGCTGAACCCCAAAATATCTGACTTTGGCATAGCAAGGATTTTTGGACGAAATCAAACTGAAGCAACAACCAAACGAGTAATTGGGACATAGTGAGTTATATACTAACACCAACAACATATATGATGAGTGCCTTGGTTTCCAACTATGACAAAGTACTTATTGAGTTGTTTACATCCAGTGGATATATGTCTCCTGAATATGCAATTGATGGGAAGTTTTCAGTGAAATCCGATGTCTTCAGTTTTGGAGTGCTTTTGTTAGAGCTAATAAGTGGCAGAAAGAACAAAGGGTTTCATCATCCAGATCACTTTCACAGTCTTCTGGGACATGTAGGTATCACATGCTTATGTGTGTTTGCTAATTTCGAATCTCGAGCATATTTTGTGTACGACTAAAGGTATATCATTTGCAATTGTTCCAGGCATGGTTACTGTGGAACAAAAACAAGAGCTTGGAACTGATAGATCTATGCTTGGAAGACTCATATGTTGATTTTGAGGTGCTAAGGTGTATTCAAGTGGGTTTATTATGCGTTCAAAAGCTGCCCAAAGACAGACCAGTAATGTCATCAGTAGTTATCATGTTGGGCAATGAGGGAGCAATATTGCCTCAACCAAAGGAACCTGGTTTCTTTACAGAAAGAGGTTCCATGGACATTGATACCATAATGGTAGGAGAAGGAAGAAGCCACACAAGAGGTACAATTACCATTACCACAGCGGAAGGTAGATAATTGACACATGGAACAGTCCAGTGGATGCATCAAGGTAATAGTGATGAACTCATATGCATGCAAACAGACACCGAGAGGAAGGTTAGCTCAAAATAGTTAAATGTACAGTAGGCAGTACTGAATTTACCTTTTCATGCAAAAATTTAGTGTTGTACTGTATTCAAGAAATTTTAATTCAATTACACTATTTATCTTCTGCTAGTAATTTTGTTTGATTTATTCTCCCCTCAAAATTTTGGTGATGAGAGGAGAATTTCAGAGACCAATAAGTTTGATCCGTGGAGAACAGAATGGGATCCTTCACCCTTGGAATTGGTTTGGAAACTATGTCATTAACTAGTTCAACATACTTGGTTATTAGACCCGACAGCCACCTTCTCATATTGAATGCTAGTCAATGTCGACTTTCATGGAAAATGTGTAGTTTCTTTCCTCTCCTATTCATTGCGCACGTCGAGATTCACTAGCACATAGCTTTCCTCTGGGAAGAAGAGAGCTGTTAGCCTGTTACTTTGTGTGAGAAGGGCTCAACTGCTCAAGCAACATTTGGAGTAGACATGTATGAATATACTGTGAAAGTGAGAATGTTTTAAATTCCTTCATATACAAAGTCCCTTTTTAATAGAAAAATTATTTTATATAATTGTAAAACAGATTCATTTTTTCTCACCACTACTTTTTTGTGGTGAGCAAAATGGACTTATGGTAACACATGCATAGTGAGGAATTTTTATATTAAATTATGTTTTAATTTATTAGAGCAAAAATGGGAGGTATTATAAAGTTACTAAAAAAAGGGTTGGGAAGGAGCAAAATTTTGAAGGTTTTAGAGAAAGTTTTCAAAATTTTTGAAACACAAGTTTACTTTGAAATTTTGAATGCCCATAACTTTCAAATCGTAGCTCGGATCTATGTACGGTTTGCTTCTACGAGTTCGTAGGCTCGAGACCTGCCCAACGAATCTAAGTTCATAACCAAAAGCCCAATAAAAAAAAGTCAACTTTTAGGTCAAGTCAAATTTTAAAAAATAATTTATAATTTACTATAAAACTTCTATTTTTCAAATAAATTCCAAAATGTTTTAAATAAAAACAAATGAAGGGAAAACATTAAAAATTTTCCTAACTCCTACATAAAATTCAAGGATAATTTTAAAAACTTTCGAGACCTCATAGAAAATTCATAGGAGTTTGCTACGACAAGAAAATGATTTGTTATCCACCACTTTTGGCTCTATGGGTGTAGGAAGTGATAATTACAATTATGTGCCAAACCCTCCAATATTTTACCTACCACATATGCCTTACTCGGTTGAGGCTGATAGTAACTCATGGATACAACAAGAGGCACACTCTTCAAATGAGTATGGTTATAGGCAAATTCAACCAGAAAAAGTTCATAATCCATATGGTTGGCATGTTGGCAATTACGTGCAAAATTAGGCTAGAGAAGCTTATTGGAGTTATTATTCTTCGTAGTACACCTACTCTACACATAAGGTTACTGAATACCATGAACATTTTGAACCCCCTGTAAATTTTATGTGGTATTTATATAATTCACAAGGCAATATTATAGTATAAATATAATTGAGGTGTTTGTTCAATAAAATTTATGCAATTAATTTTTCAAACAGCATTTGACTCCAGCGTGCATTATATTTATCTTATATCACATGAAATCTATTATATAATTTGATTTCTTTAGTGATTTTTATCAATACAGTAGATAATATGTTAAGTAAATATATAACAAAATTTCCCTCAAAATTTTAGTTGTTTTTGTTTAGTTTTTGTCGAAATCAAAATTTCCAATTTACATCATAAATTTCCATGAAACCTAAATTTTATTCCTTGGGGGTTTACTAATTTGAAAAAATTTGTGTAGGAAGTTGTTTGCCACCTCACCATGCTGAATGGAAACACCACCTAATAAAAAGTTGCCACTTGTTCAATTGTTACTATAAACTAAAATTGACAATTCAAAATATAAATATAACTTATTGAACAAGTGGCAACTTGTAGTTGATAGTCTTGCCACATTAGAACACTTTTGTTTTTGTGTTTGCGATAATTTGGACGGTGGGTATTAGATTTTTGGTTTGAAAATGTCTCTGAAACTTTCTTAATTTCCTGTTCGGGTGACTAGCCGCTGAATGATCTGCCAAAAATTTTCATTCGGTTCAACCCTGGTCTGCTGACTGAACTTGCGAATAGAAAAACTCAAAAATTAACCTCATCTGAAGATGAATAAGGAACGAGTCGAGTCTATTCATTAAAAATAATATTTTTTGTACAATGTTGGTATTGAGAGCCATAATATGTATATAGGGTTTATTAGTTGAAAGATTAAAAGGGGTCATGAGACGAAGAAGGTTGTGACTGAAATGTTGTAGTTGAAAGATGAAGAGGATCGTGGAGTGTTGAGTTAGGTTTGGTGTGTAAAGAGAGACTTTGTGATTTAATAATAGTTTTAAATGAGGGGTGGTATGTTCATATTGGATATAGCAGCTATCTTTTTTTTTTTTTAATGCATTCTGCCAACTTTTTTTTGTTTTTTTTAATGCATAGCAGTCATGTTTGAATCCTTCTGACAATATATTGCCTTTTTCTTTTCTCCATTATTGTCTAAATAGCATTATAATAGTTGTGATGGTAAAAGGTTGGATACAAAAGTCCAAACAAGATGTCCAAAATTCCTGTCACGTACTCACGTTCCCAACTTCCCATATGATATATTTACAAAACAATACACATGGAGAGGCCTCTTTTCATCTTCTTCACCCCTCTACTCTATTTTTTAGTCTTGATTTTGTCCACTGCAGCTGATACCATATCTCCATCACAAATCATCACCGGCTCTGCTACCTTGGTTTCTTCCGGCCGAAGCTTTGAATTGGGACTCTTCTCCACCGGCAACTCAAGAGCATGGTATTTAGGAATAAGGTACAGGAACTTTCCAAATGTTGTTGTATGGGTTGCCAACAGAGAAAACCCACTTGCAGATTCATATGGAGGAGCTTTGACCTTTTCCAAAAATGGCAGTCTGATCCTTTTAGACCATATGAACAATACTATTTGGTCTTCCAGATCAACCACAGTAGTAGAGAACCCTGTTGCACAGCTTTTTGAGACTGGAAATCTTGTTGTTAGAGACAAGGGTGCAACAGGTTCAGAAAGCTATGTATGGCAAAGTTTCGATTTCCCGTCAGACACTCTGTTACCAGACATGAAACTGGGGTGGAACTTGAGAACCGGCCTGAACCGGTTCTTGACTTGTTGGGAAAACGCTAGTGAGCCATCTCTTGGGGAATATACATATGGGATTGAAAATCTTGCATTGCCTCAGCTTGTTCTTGCCAAAGGGTCCAAGAAAAGGTTCCGAAGTGGACCTTGGAATGGTCTTCGATTTGCTGGTATGCCTGTTTCGGACTATAATGCTGTTTTGAAACCAATTTTTGTGTATAACAGCACTGAGGTATATTATATGTATAAGGCTAATGACAAGTCTATTGTTACAAGATTAAAGCTGACTGATTCGGGCTCGATCCAGCGGCTGGTGCTGAATGAAGGAAGCACTGAGTGGACCGTTATGTATACTCTGCAGAATGATGAGTGTAATAATTATGGAGAGTGTGGTGCAAATGGCATCTGCAAAATTAACAGATCACCCATTTGTGAATGCTTGCATGGGTTTGTTCCGAAATCACCGAAAGAATGGGAGGTGCTTAATTGGACAAATGGCTGCAAGAGGAATGCAGCACTTGATTGCCAGAAGGGAGAAGGGTTTCTGAAAGTTCAAAATGTGAAACTGCCAGACCTGTTGGAGTTTTTGGTGAACAAGAGCATGAGCATTGAGGAATGTGAGGCAGAGTGCTTGAAAATTTGTTCTTGTGTAGCTTATGCCAATTCAGATATTAGCAATGGAGGGAGGGGGTGTATGATGTGGTTTGGCGAACTGATTGATATGCAAGAGTTTGTTGATGGTGTTAGTGAGCAAGATATACATATTCGAATGCCAGCTTCAGAACTAGGTAAGTGAGTATTTTTCTTTAATATTGTTAGCTCCTGATTTCATAAAGTCAAGCCTTTAATCCTTAACATGCGCTTGCAGTGCATAAGGTTCTGGACTCCCATTTTATGAATTGGAAAGATTTATTGCTTTCAAATTGTATGTTACAAGTCTCAAATTGAAAAGTCAAAACTTTGTGAACTTGTTTATGCTTCACTTTATGCATGCCAAATGCATGAAGAACTACAGCTGAAATGGAAACGAAAATAAGTGGAAATATACCATACCAGAAGAAAGTACTGTGTGACATTTACTTAAGAAACGGGAATATTAAAATGTGTGATTTAATTTGTTACAATGTTATATGATCTTTAGGTAATGGCAGTCAGAAGGATAAAAGAGTAGCACTCATCTCAGTCATATCAGCAGTTTCTGTGCTTCTTCTTCTTGGCTTGTCATGCTGGTTTATAATTCTGAAGAAGAGAGGAAATAGAAGGGGTAAGCATGCTTATTCACCTTGCTAACATTTTTGGGGAAACTTTATATCACTAAAAAGGAGGCTTAATTGTTACCTTAGATATTGGAATATACTGTGCCCTGAAAGAATTATAAGAGTATCAGTTCAAGCACATGTACAGTGGCCTTTCTAGGTATATGCTTAAGGAAATCTTATGCATGACAAAGACATTGTCTTTGAAAGTCTATTTGTACTTCTATTGTTCTCATTCTTAACTAAGTTTTCAAGATGCATAGCTTAAGACTAAATTCATGCATTTACATTACCTTTGTATGATTTCCTTGTCACCGGTTTATTTTATTTTTTCATTTTACAGGTTCAAGAGCCAGTAAGGAGGATATGGAGTTGCCATTGTTTGATTTTGATACAATTGCAACCGCCACCGATAACTTCTCCAGCAGAAACAAACTAGGAGAGGGAGGTTTTGGTCCAGTTTACAAGGTATGTAAGAAAATTATAGCTGACCTTAGTGTCTACAAAGTTTAGCTAATATATACATACTTAATTTCAGGCCAGCCTAAAACAAGAAGAACTAATAGCAGTAAAGAGACTCTCGAAAGATTCTGGGCAAGGTCTTGAAGAGTTTAAGAATGAAGTTACAATGATAGCCAATCTTCAACACAGGAATCTTGTTAAACTGTTGGGTTGCTGCATTGAAGGAGAAGAAAGGATGCTCATCTATGAATACATGCCCAACAAAAGCTTGGACTTTTTTATTTTCGGTCTAAGATTCTATCCTTCATCTTTTGGATTAATTACTTGACATACATTATTTTTACTGATTTTTGTGCAATTAATAGAATTAAACAGAGCCAGATAGGACTCTGTTCGTGCTACAGAGGAGGAAACTGAACCAAAATTCTTGTGATGGATGACTTGTGCAGATCAAAGTAGGAAGGGGTTGCTAAATTGGCAAAAACGATTTGACATTATCATGGGAATTGCTCGGGGACTTCTTTATCTCCACCAAGACTCCAGAGTAAGAATCATTCATAGGGACCTTAAGAGTAGCAACATCTTACTTGATGATGAGCTGAACCCCAAAATATCGGATTTTGGGATAGCAAGGATTTTTGGACACAATCAGACTGAAGCAAAAACAAAACGAGTAATTGGTACATAGTAAGTAAAAGTAACAAAATTATAAATGTCTTAATTTCCAACTATGACCAAGTACTTAAATTGTGTTGTGT
Source organism: Purshia tridentata (assembly GCA_003254885.1). Classification (NCBI taxonomy): domain Eukaryota; kingdom Viridiplantae; phylum Streptophyta; class Magnoliopsida; order Rosales; family Rosaceae; genus Purshia; species Purshia tridentata. Next base: position 84,549 of record QANT01007405.1, read on the forward strand.
ACATGCAGTGGATATATGTCTCCTGAGTATGCAATTGATGGGAAATTTTCAGTGAAGTCCGATGTCTTCAGTTTTGGAGTTCTTTTGTTAGAGATAGTGAGTGGCAGAAGAAACAGAGGGTTTCATCATCCAGATCACCATCACAGTCTTCTAGGACATGTAAGTTATAAATTTATATGAAATGCTTATGTGTGTCTGCTAATTATGAACCTCTAGCTGTACATGAGTATGACTAAAGTGATATGATTGTTCCAGTCATGGCTACTGTGGAACAAAAACAAGGGTATGGAACTAACAGATTCATGCTTGGAGGACTCATATGTTGAGTTTGAGGTGTTAAGATGCATTCAAGTAGGTCTATTATGCGTCCAAAAGCTGCCTAAAGACAGATCAGAAATGTCCTCAGTGGTTTTCATGTTAGGCAACGAGGGAGCAACATTGCCTCAACCAAAGGAGCCTGGTTTCTTCACTGAAAGAAGTTCCATGGACATTGATACCTTAATAGCAGCGGAAGGAAGAAGCCATACTGGAGACACAATTACCATTACAACTGTGGAAGCTAGATAATATGAGCACATGCATGCAAACAGACACAGAATAGAGGCTTCTGGAACATACTTGATGACTACCACTTCCTAGAGATCCACAAGCCACCTTCTCATGTATGAGACTCCAGTCATTCTTGACATGTTTCTTTCTAGCTTGGAAAATTGGATTGATGATAATGTAAAGTGTTGACTGTTGAGACTTTGTCACAAACAATGAAAGATAACGCACATTATTTTGTTTCATTGAGACAATGTCATTATACTCTGCATCTGCACTAGATATCTGGTGGCAAAAAGTTTCTACTTGGCACATTTGCTCCTAAAGAGATTAGGCAACAGTCAATCCGATCTGCATTATTTGTTTCAATACTGCCAACCCAACTAGAATTAAGAAAAGGCATAAAATCAAGAGATTGGACCAATTATATGGTGCCAGTTCATAACAGACAGGTATCTGTTTCAAGGTGTCTCTTCATGTAATAGACACTAAAGGATGAATAGCAAACAGCCAATCCAATCAGCATTTATTTTATAACACCAACCCAATTTGCACAAAAATTGAAAAACCATAGAGTCAAGAGAAAGTAGTTAGTGCCAGTTCATAACAGATTGATGTCTCCCTCATGAGAATTCAGCATTTAAAAAAAGCCATAAAATCAAGAGAACATAGGGGAACGATCTTATAAAGCCTAGGTATGGGATATGTTCAACTGATGGGCTTGAACTCATGTAACAGATCTAATTACTGTGGCTTGATTGCCACTCATGTAACAGATCTAATCATTCAAGTGATCTACTGGTTGGCTTGATTACCATTCTTGTAACAGATTTGTATAAACTAACGCATTTGGCTCAGGGTCCAGTGATTTTCACCATATTCGAATTATTTTATCTCTAATTATTGTGGCTTCTTGTTCTTTTTTCTTTTCTTTTTTCCTGATTCTTTAGCACCTGTGCTGAAAGTTCTTCTAGTTGTCTGTCATCTTTCATATAATTTTTACCTTCTCGTGTTTTGACTGCTGTAAGTATATACAAAACTACTAAAGCTAAGCAGTCACACCAAGGGTTCTCAGACTGTTTCATGTTTCTTGGTATCCAAGTAAAGTTGACAATTTGACAGAAGGTTTGAGGTTTGATAAGAGCACTAGTTGTTCTAACCGACAAATTGTAGAAAGAATTTGAGGGTTTGGTATATACATATATACATATCTTGGTTTGAAATTTTATAAACTCATATATTTCAAGTATGAAATGAACTTTATCGAGCCTCTGGCAATGTAATGGATAGTCTGTTGTTGGTTGAAGAACTTCCACGCTTGCTTGATGAGGAATCCATATCTGACAGATACCTTTCAGTGAAAAAGCCTGGTTCTTTAGGCTGTGGCAGTGTAATATCACTACTAAGCATCAGTACCACAGTTGACATGCTAGGCCTTTCTTCTGGACTCTTTTGCACACATAATAGAGCCACATGGACTGATCGCAACACCTTGGACATATTGCATGTGTTGTTCATTATAGTTGTATCCATCAATTCCAATGGTACGTCTTCTTTGTAAAGCCTCCACGCCTGCATTATTTAATTACTTCATTATAGTATATGTTATGGGGATGATGTAAATTTGTTTGATGCAAGACTTACATGTCCAAGAAGGTTAAGCTTGTGGTCTGGGTGAGAAAATCCTCTATTTTTCTTTCCACTCACTATCTCAAGTACCACAACACCAAAGCTAAAAACATCAGATTTCACTGAGAAGAGCCCATCAATTGCATACTCAGGAGACATGTAACCGCTGCAAAAATCAGTTAGTAAATTCAGGAACTTGTTGTCAATTGAACTGCAGTAAACTGCAAGATGTATATGGTACTTACAATGTTCCAACCACTCTATTTGTATTTGCTTCTGTTTCATCTCCTCCAAAACTTCTGGCCATGCCAAAATCAGAAATTTTTGGATTCATTTCGTAATCTAGTAAGACATTGCTAGCTTTCAGATCACGATGAATTATCCTTAGTCTGGAATCTTGATGAAGATAAAGTAACCCTCTAGCGATCCCATTGATGATGTGGAAGCGCTTAGGCCAATCCAGAATTACACTTCGCTTTTCATCTGCCCAAGTTTTTCAGTCAAGTTAAGGTATGTTGTGACTAATGAGCAATGACACTTTATATAGGGACTTTCTTGTGCAAGTGAGTTCTTTGGTGGAGTTTGCAACAATAATGTCAGATAATCTGGATGGTTTTTTCGAAAGATAATTTTCCAAACAAACTGATGAAAATACTATCTGGTAATACACCAGTCAGTTAGTTAAAGCTTATGAACTAAAAAGAAGAAGGAATGGAAAGAACCAAACCAAAAATGAAGAAGTCTAAGCTTTTGTTGGGCATGTATTCGTACATCAACAGCCTTTCTTCGTCTTGAATAGAACATCCCAGAAGCTTCACAAGGTTGCGATGCTGAAGTTTGGAAATGCATAATACTTCGTTCTTGAACTCGTCAATCCCTTGTCTTGAACTTTTTGAAAGCCTTTTCACGGCTATTTCTTGTCCCTCTTTTAATTTTCCCTGAATGTTACTAATTTAATTAATCACAACTTGTCCTGCTAAAAAGAATATCATGCTTGAATGCATATGTATGCATCTATCTCTTTATGTTTCTGTTTTAAATATTTTATCTAATGAAAGCATGAGTGATCTTCTGCAGAAAAGGTTTACTGCTACCAGTCTGTCTTTGTAGATAGTTGACAACATATAGTTTGTGAAATGTGGCATACTCAGTTTTCTTTCATACTGGTAACGAAGACACGGTTCCTATATTATCTGTATGTACATATGCAGAGGATAATACTGAGTCAAATTTCTATAAAACAAATTGAGACATTGGAATCAAATTTATGGAAGAAAACTATTCGTCAGTAATGATGCTGCTATAAACTAAGAATGATGAATTATACTTTAATGAAGTTATCAGGTAAACTAGGGACTGACGTATGTGTATAAATTATTAAATACTAAGTGCAGTTCTTGAAACTGGTAAATTGGATTACCCCAACCATATCTAAGGAGCTCATTACCATGTTATACCTTGTAAACAGGACCAAAACCACCCTGTCCAAGCTTATTTTGAACTGAAAAGTTATTGGTAGCATCTGCTATCGTATCAAAACCAAATAATGGGAGCTCTAGATCTTCATCTTGGTGTTTGTCAGTGTAGTCTTGCTCTGGATTACGCACCATATTTCCTACAATTAAATATGAATTATCCAAGAGTTATAAAAAGAACATATCCACTTAAGAATAGTGAGTTCACCCATCCTGCCATACTTCACAAGGTGGATCATCCCTAGTTCACCAAATGGTACTCACTGACACGTATTTATCCCATCATTGTCATTATTAGTCCCAATTGATGTGTCTATTGCAGTGTGGAGGCTAGAATAGCATTTCATCTAATATTCCCATTCACTATAAAGAACACATACTAAAAGAAACAGAAATTTTATACCAATAATAACAGCATGGGTTAAAAGATGCGGTTGTATTTCAATGATTTGTTCTTACTAAAGTTCTGCAGTGATCATATTTGGTATCTGTACTTTTTAAATAAGTTACCTTCTCTCCTAATCTGCTGCTTCTTCTTCTTCTTGTTTAAATGTAATATTAAGCATAGGCCTAGAAGAGCCACTCCTACAGCTAGTACAGGTAGAACTATGATCTCAATTCGTGTCTTTCCCTTTGAGCTTCTGTCTGTCGCTGCCATTTCAAGTATAAAGCAATTAGAATTATCACAATGGAATGTTATGGTCTAATTTAGCATCTTTCCAGATGAATATTGTGAAGGGGACTCAGATATGTTCATAGCCTTCCACATGCATGAGTTTAAGTGGCTGTAAGACTCATTTGAACTTGTACGAGACACAAATTTTCTGTGCTTAAAATGTAAATAATTCCATACCAATCTCAGAGGCAGCCATCCTTATGAATATGTCTTGCCCAGCATCCAAGAATTCTCTAATATCAATCAGTTCTCCAAGCCAGTGTATGCAGCCACTTCCTTCTCCTCTAATATCCAGATTAGCATAAGCTGTGCAATTGCAGTTCTTCAAGCATACCTGCTCACATTCTTTGAGGTTCATGGTCTTGTTATACCAGGAAAGCTGTGTATCCGGCAATTTAATGTGAGAATATTTTAGAAAACCCTCTCCACCCTGGCAATCCAATGGAGTCTTTCGTACACAGCCATGTGACCAATCCGCCATCTCCCAGTCTTTGGGGGAATTTGGCACAAAGCCTTTCAAACATCCACAAGCAGGGGAGTTGTTAATGTTGCAGCTACCATATGCACCACATAATGCAAACCTGTCACAGTCATCAATTTGTGCTGTCAAGTAAAGGCTCCAGTTCTGGGTTCTGTCAATCCATGTGAAGCGCTGAAGGTTTCCATAGTGATCCAATGTAAGCCTTGTAGAAACTGAGCTGTTAATGAGTTGATAACTGTAATATATTTCCTCCTCATTGAATACAAACTCATATGTATATATTGAATTTTGTTTCAAATTAGGCATACCACTATACCTGAGACCATTCCATGGTCCAGGCCTGAATAGCACAACTGAACCTTTCTTTAGAAAAAATTGTGGTACTCCATTCACCTCAAGCTTATTGGTATAATCTCCTTCCGAAGGATCGTCATCACTCTTCCATGATGTCATGAACCGGTTCAGGCCCGTTACCAAGTTTACTCCATACTTCATGCCTGGCAGAATTGTATTCCCTGGATAATCAAAACTCTGCCACAGGAAACTTTCCGGGTTATTGCCATCTCTCACAACTAGATTTCCTGTATCCAAAATCTGTGCAACTGGGTTGGTTTCTGATTTTGGTGAATTGGAAGACCAAATTGTGCTGTTAGCATCATTTATGAGGACAAGTGTTCCCTGGTCAGAAAGCGTCAAAACTCCAGATGAATCATTAAGAGGGATATCTCTGTTGGCAACCCATACCACTGTCCTAGTAACTATCTTCTTGTACCATATACCTAAGTACCGATTCTTGGAATGTCCCGGGCTAAAGAATCCTAGCTCGAAGCTGCCCCCAGCTGAAACTATGGTCATGTCATCTTTAAGTGATTCAGTAGCACTTAAAGATTTAATTGAAGATCTAGAATCTTCTACTTGTTTCTAGTTAGTGCAAGAGGTTTAATTGAAGATCTAGAATCTTCTACTTCTTTCTAGTTAGTGCAAGTTGGCTAAAGTTCAAGAAGTTTGTAGAGAATTCTACAAGGCTTGGGTGGTGGACTTTTCTCCAAGTTTCTAGAAGGATCCAAGAGTTGGTGGACTTTTTCTCCAAGTTGCTAGAAGGATCCATCCATGGCTATAAAAGGAGGATGAGGCTTGGAATTTAAGATCAAGCCATCAAGGCCTTCTCAGGGTCTTCAACTCAAGGTGTGAGAGGTCACTAAGGGAGTTGTGTGTGAGAGGGAAGGCAACTTAAGCAAGTTGTCTTCTCAAGGTCTTCAGCTCAAGGTGTGAGAGTTCACTAAGGGAGTTGTGTGTGAGAGGGTAAGGCTTGGGTAGAGTAATCTTCTAGTTGAGAGAGGGTGTACAAGGGGTGTATCCTATTGGGTACAAGGGCTCGGGTTTGGGATTAAACTCTTGAGTGTAATTCTTGTACAAGGTTATTTCTCTCATGGTGAAGGAAACTCTTCGTGGACGTAGGCAGGATTTTGCCGAACCACGTTAAATTCTTGGTGCTCTCTTGTTTTCTTTTATTGGCTTGTGTATTTTATTCTTCCATCTCATATTTAATATTTGTCGTGGCGAGGGGATTTATTCCCAACAATCTTTAAGTGATTCAGTAGCACTTATAGTGTCTAGTGCTGCAGAGAGTAAAAATCTTGATGACAAACTGAAAACAAAGAGAAGCATGATAAAGACTTCCATTGATTTTCTCCTGCTTATCATGTAAGCGTGTCTAATAATTCGGAGAATCAACAGCTTGATGGATTGAATATAAGGAAGGAAGTGCAGAGGCTGCAGAAGGATTCCAAATACTTATTGTGTCAAGCTCAGATTGCCAAGCTTCAGCAATTTTCTATCAGCTTTTTCAATCAGAAATAGTCCACATTGAAGTTTGAATTGCTTAAAGAAGCTGAAGTTCCATCTATCGTTTTATTTTAACAAGTCTAGTATTGATCATTTTGAAACAATTTAAAAGAAGTTTGACTTTGGGGTATTTGTGGTAATCTGCTAATCTGCTAGAGTCAAAGGAATAATAGAATTGGCTCATCTATTCTTCTCACAGAGTCCATAGGGTATGGCAAAAAAGGAAAGTAACGATGCAGTTAAATACAGCTAATTACATCCTATAATTTACCTTGGAAAGAGTAGACATGAAAACTTTGCTTGATACTCCTTTAGTTAAAATATCTACAAGTTGGTCATTTGTTTTCACATATGGTTTCTCAGTTGTCTACTGCATATGTGCCTACATAGCTGGAAGCTCAGATTAGGCCACAGGGAGTTCAATTTGGTTCAGAAATAACAGGAAAAAAAGTTGTGAAAAAAGTATATGTAGAGAACCAATTTGTTTTGATTTTGACACGGTTACCAGAAGGCTTGTTCCAATTAAATACCATTTGACCAGGGGAGTAGGGAAAATGTTACTTGTTATTTTTCTCACCAGGACTTGTTCAATGGTGACTCAGTCATTATAATTCTTATTAAAGCATGAGGGGCACGTTGTATTGATGTTCTTGTTTAAAATACTTGTTAATCAACGTTAATTTGCTGCATGTATATGTCAGATGATGGAAAATAAATTTTTGTCAAGACTTTCAGGGCTCCCAAGAATTTGATCTTAAGTGCGAATCCTCCACAAAGGCGACGACTTCTCTAGTCTATCGTTATATGTAATAAATTAACTGAAAAAGAAAGTAAAGAAAAATCAGAAATGTAAACCAAGCAAGTTGACCATAAACAGACTAGACTATGTAAATTACCAGCATATTATATTATAGGGTACTGTTCTCTTGCCTTATCAATTCAACTTTGCATTTATATGCAAGTCTAAACATGATCCTAAAACTGCAGTATATGTCACCGGGATCTGTTGTTTGGAGTTTCATCTCAAAAAAACCTAGTACAAATAATAGTGAATAATTCATCTTATTTGTTGTAAATTGTTGCGTCTTTTATCCGATGTGGCACTAATTTCCATCTCAGTCATGGTCAGTTTGCATCGAATCATGTAATCCCAACACACCAAGATCACCATCTGAACCTTGACATGCAAGTTGAGACAGGTGAGACCCATCTAATGAAAGAGCTTGTACAACAAAAGTTCTGGCTCTATCTAGTACTTCTCAACTTTTCCCCATGAAATGGCTTTAACTTCGGTTTTGAAGTCTCCTCAATCGCCTTTATGAATTTCGGTGGTGTTTGGTTAATTGGGTGGAATGAAATGAAATCATTTCTATGTTTGGCCCATTTCAATGTTTGGTTCACAGATAGGAAGAATGAGCATTCCGAAATAAAATCATAATTCTGCCTAGATATTTTGTTAGGAACACCTCGTTTCAATTCATTATACCAAGTCAGATCTTTCTTATTTCGATTCTATTTCTAAGGGGAAAAAAATCTCACATAAAAAATATAAGGCACTATAGTGAGTTATAAAAGTTTAAACTATCCATTTATTGCTAATTGGTTTTAATATTAGAAATTTAGGATTAAGTACCTAGTTTCAATAACATCACTTTCCTTATTTATATTCTTTAAGAAATATAGAAATTTAGGATTAAGTACCTAGTTTCAATACTTTTTTAGAAAATCAGTTTTGCTCATAATTTTTAGGTTTGACTACTAACTATTGAACTTAATTTTTAGAATAGGTCACAAATTTAAAGCCCATTTGTTTTGGGCTTTATTTGTTTGACAAATTTGCCCTTCTATTGTCTTTTGGCCCACATATGATGGGCCTTAAATAAAATTTATAAAGTTTTGACAAAATTATCCTTGATTTATATTGTCTTGGAAATTAGTTAATATAGTCTCATTTTATATTGTCTTGGAAATTAGTTAATATAGTCTAAACTTCAGTTTTAATTGTGACTGTACGACACTCAACTTCAAATTTAGTTGTGACTGAATGACAGTCACAGCTAAATTGCGATACAGTCACAGCTAAATTGTGATACAGTCACAGTTAGGTTGTGACTGAATTGAAATTTTTTTTAAGAGAAATTGTATTACAATATAGTATATATAGAGGTCAAAACAATATTTTTACTCAAAATAATACTTAGCATAGTGGTGGAAATTGTCTTTTTCAACTTACCAAGACAATTAGAACTATTGGAAGTTGTCTTTTTCAACTTACCAAGACAATTACAACTAAATTGTAAGACAATCACAGTTAATATGTGATTGGATTAATTGTTTTTAGTTTTAATACAATATAATATAAATTAATGTAATAGTATGGATTTAATATATATATATATATTTTATTGTAATGGCATGTGATTTAATATTTGTGAATTATAGTGCCCTTTACTATATTATTATGTTTGACTTTTCAACTAGTACCTAATCTAAAATGCTATTAAATTTTGTTACCTAAACTAAAAAATTATTGAAATTTGGTATTTAAAGTCAATTAACCTTATTTTTAATACCATCTTACGTGTTATTATTGTACTGGCAGAGTATTTCCTTATTTTTAGGGTTTTTATTTTTATTTTTTTAGTATCCAATGTATGAATGACATATAAATTGCCACATAAGATGATATAAAACTATGGTACGAAAATGTGATAAGTGTAGCATTGTTGTTATTTTATTAGTTTCTTTTTTGAGGCATTTTCTCTAACAAATAGCCTCCAACTTCTTAAGGAACAAGATCGATTCAAGACAACAAAGACCCTAAGATCTAGGAGAAGAAACTTTAACTTCATGGGTCAATTGACCCCTTTTGTCTCTTAGTGAATTCGTCGTAAATGGTTAAAAAAATTAAGATGAAGTGATACATCATTCATGTGTTAAAACTCATATTATTTTGATAAATTCAAATATTAAAATGTCATATATCGGAGTATGTTGAGTATAATTATATACTTTTTAAACTAGAATAGAACTGCGATTATAATTTTTTAAGTTTATATAGAAATTTGTTAATGTCAGATGATATAGCGCTAAAATCATAGGAATAAATATATGAGTATCTCATCATAATAGTCCTATGCACAAGTCATACAATGAATGCCTATGCACAAGTCATATACAATGAATGCCTACGCACAAGTCACACAATGAATGATACAAAACTTGTATTCAATACTTATATGCCTATTCATTTTCTTGTTGATGTGAAATACTCACCAAGTCAATAATAGCATTGCAACAAAATGCATAAATATTGCAGGTACTTAGAAACATCCATAAAAAATTCACAAGTAAAGTTTGGCAACTTCTAGTCATAAACTATTATCCCACATTTAAATGATGTCACATAGCTACCAAACTTTCCTTTCTTCTTCTTCTTCTTCTTTATATTTTTGGCTTTTGTTGAGACCCAAAGTCACCCAACAAAACACTGTTTCTTCTTTGAGAAAGGTAACTGACTAACTGTCTTGAATTTTATAGCAAGTGTGTGCAAGAATATTTAGTACCTCAATGATTCAATTTCCAATGATTTATCTTCTTAATTAATAACTAATAAAATGTATCAAAATTGTCAGTGGCCCTATTCTTAAACGCACACGACCACCAATCGCATGGCTTCGCTTATATTCCCACCACAAACAAAAAAATTAACCAAAAAACAAATGAAAAAGAAAACAAAGAAGGAAGAGTCGTTCTCATTTCCCAGTTTCCTCAGTCCACTGAAGAGAACCCAACAAAACCAAAAAGAAGATCAAACGAACACAACTTTCGTTTATAGGGCCCCCCCACCCCCCAACCCCCCACAAATTAAAATCAAATAACAACCACCCTCTCCAAGCATAAGACAAACACTCTCTCTCTCACAAGCTTCACTGTAACCCACCTCTGATCAACACCAAAATCTTCATGCCCATATGGGTTTTAGTGCTTTAGCCCTAATGAACCGACCCTCTTCTCACTCGAATTTGAGAGAAAACCCACTGAGAATTGTGTGAAATAGTATGAGACCCAGTGACAAAAAGGCCTCCGGTGGCAAAGCTCAGTCCTCGGGTACAAGCAGCATGAAGACTCATCATCACAAAAATACAGAGTCTGTCAGCAAAGCCATTGCTCAGTACACCGTCGATGCTCGGCTGCACGCGGTGTTCGAGCAGTCCGGCGAGTCCGGTAAGTCCTTCGACTACTCACAGAGCATGAGAACCACCAAAGATTCAGTCCCAGAACAGCAAATTACAGCTTACCTGTCAAGAATTCAGAGGGGTGGGCATGTCCAACCATTCGGGTGCATGATGGCTGTGGACGATGCCACCTTTGGGGTCATTGCGTACAGCGAGAACGCCCGCGATATGCTCGACCTAACGCCCCAGTCAGTTCCGATCCTCGAAAAGCCTGAGATCCTCACAATTGGGACTGATGTCCGTACACTCTTCACGCCCTCGAGCGCAATTCTGCTCGAAAAGGCATTTGGGGCTCGGGAGATTACGCTTCTGAATCCAATCTGGATCCATTCCAGGGTTTCCGGAAAGCCCTTTTACGCAATCTTGCATAGGATTGATGTTGGGGTTGTGATTGATTTAGAGCCTGCTAGAACAGAGGACCCTGCTCTGTCTATAGCCGGGGCGGTGCAGTCGCAGAAACTGGCGGTGAGGGCAATCTCACAGCTGCAGTCACTGCCTGGTGGGGATATTAAGCTTTTGTGTGATACTGTGGTTGAGAGTGTTAGAGAGCTTACTGGTTATGATAGAGTTATGGTGTATAAATTTCATGAGGATGAGCATGGTGAGGTTGTGGCCGAGAGCAAAAGGCCTGACTTAGAGCCTTATATTGGGCTGCACTATCCCGCCACGGATATACCTCAGGCCTCGAGGTTTTTGTTCAAGCAGAACCGGGTTAGAATGATTGTAGATTGCCATGCCATGCCGGTTCATGTGATTCAGGATGAAGGGCTTATGCAGCCTTTGTGCTTGGTTGGATCCACACTTCGTGCCCCTCATGGTTGTCATTCCCAGTATATGGCTAATATGGGCTCCATTGCCTCTTTAGCTTTGGCAGTCATCATTAATGGAAATGATGAGGAAGCCATTGGTGGGCGGAACTCGATGAGACTATGGGGCCTGGTTGTTTGCCATCACACCTCTGCTCGTTGCATTCCATTTCCACTTCGGTATGCTTGTGAGTTCCTAATGCAGGCCTTTGGACTCCAATTGAATATGGAGTTGCAATTGGCTTCACAATTGTCGGAAAAACATGTTTTGAGGACTCAGACTCTGTTGTGTGATATGCTTCTTCGTGACTCCCCAACTGGGATTGTTACTCAAAGTCCTAGTATTATGGACCTTGTGAAGTGTGATGGGGCAGCACTCTACTACCAAGGGAAGTACTACCCCCTTGGTGTGACCCCCACTGAAGCCCAGATAAAGGACATTGTAGAGTGGCTGTTGGCTTTCCACGGAGGTTCAACAGGTTTAAGCACAGATAGTTTGGCTGATGCTGGGTACCCTGGAGCTGCCTCGCTTGGCAATGCTGTCTGTGGGATGGCTGCTGCTTATATCACTAAAAGGGATTTTCTGTTCTGGTTTCGATCCCACACTGCAAAAGAGATGAAATGGGGTGGAGCAAAGCATCACCCAGAGGACAAGGATGACGGACAGAGGATGCATCCACGTTCTTCATTTAAGGCGTTTTTGGAAGTGGCTAAAAGCCGTAGTTTGCCTTGGGAGAATGCAGAAATGGATGCAATACACTCTTTACAGATTATTTTGCGGGACTCATTTAAGGATGCTGAGGCAAACAATTCAAAGGCTGTTACACAGGCCCAGCTTGGGGAGCTGGAGTTTCAAGGAATCAATGAGCTCAGCTCGGTAGCAAGAGAAATGGTTAGGTTAATAGAGACTGCAACTGCTCCCATATTTGCTGTAGATGTTGATGGCTGTATAAATGGGTGGAATGCAAAGGTTGCAGAGTTGACGGGGCTCTCAGTTGAGGAAGCTACAGGGAAGTCCTTGGTTCACGATCTTGTTTACAAAGAATCTGAAGAAATTGTTAGCAAACTTCTCTTCCGTGCTTTAAGAGGTAGCCTTTTTATACCTAATATCTTTGTTCCTGCTCAATTCGAGAAGTTTATTATTGGGGTGTTATTGACATTGGGTTTCCATTTTATTCTCTATTTCATTAAAAGCACAAACTTAACCTTGAGAGTAAAAAAACTAAGCTCATTGCCAAAAGTTATCGCCTTAAAAGTGATGCATGAAAATGATAAAGGAGGTCAAATGGTGCACATAGAGTAAAGTCAAAGCAAAATTTGGCTTACTTCGAGTGCCATGTCAAGTTCACCGTGAAGGTTTCAGTCTGATACCTAGATGCCTTCTAGTTATTTGAACTTTACTGTTCAGTTATGATACCCTTTCTTCAGTTAGCAATGTAATTCTCATGTTGTAGTTATTGTTCATATTGTGTTGTATTAAGCTATTCAATTTTATCTTTAAGAGACATGGGTGATTCCTTTATTCTCCCTTGTGAATGTTAAATGGCCTATTAGGTGGTTGCTTATTAGCAATGCAACAAGGACAGAACATGGTTGCTTATACAGTTTTGCTTATTAACAAAACGGTAGAGGTATGAGTTGCAGAATGTTAGCTTAAGAAGAATTTGAACATGCCATTGAAGCCAGTATGGTTTAAGGATTATTATGCCAAGGGAAGGGGCTAAAAAGATTTATTTATTTTCATTTTTTTAATATATGTTTTTTTTATAAGTTGTCTGGTCATCAATTCATTTTTTTTTATTTGGATGGCATGCTTAATATTGACTTTGAAAGTAAGTCTGTTTTTTCTGGTAGGAGAGTGAATATTTTACTACATCAATTTTGTTAATGCAGGAGAAGAGGATAGAAATGTGGAGATAAAAATGAGGACATTTGGCCCAGAGCATGGTAACAAGCCTGTTTTTGTGGTGGTTAATGCTTGCTCTAGCAAGGATTACACTAATAATATAGTTGGAGTTTGCTTTGTCGGTCAGGATGTTACTGGTCAAAAAGTGGTAATGGACAAATTCATAAAAATACAAGGTGATTACAAGGCCATTGTTCATAGTCCCAATCCTTTGATCCCTCCCATATTTGCGTCAGATGATAACACATGCTGCTCTGAGTGGAACACTGCCATGGAAAAGCTCACTGGTTGGAGCCATGGAGAAATCATTGGGAAAATGTTGGTTGGAGAGGTCTTCGGCAGTTGCTGCCGACTCAAGGGTCCAGATGCTATGACAAAATTCATGATTGTCGTGCACAATGCCATTGGAGGGATAGACACAGAAAAATTTCCCTTTTCATTCTTTGACCGGAAGGGGAAATTTGTACAAGCTCTCTTGACAGCAAATAAGAGGGTAAATGCGGAAGGCCAGGTTATTGGAGCTTTCTGCTTTTTGCAGATTGCAAGTCCAGAACTGCAGCAAGCACTTAAAGTTCAGAGGCAACAGGAGAAGGAATGTCTCACTAGGATGAAAGAATTGGCTTACATTTGCCAGGAAATAAAAAATCCTTTAAGTGGTATACGCTTTACTAACTCACTTTTGGAGGCTACAGACTTAACTGAAGATCAAAAGCAGTTTCTCGAGACTAGTTCTGCTTGTGAGAAGCAAATTTTGAAGATTATAAAGGACGTCGATCTGGATAGCATTGAAGATGGGTAAGTTTTCATAAAACTTATTTAATTACAGGTGTCTTCTAGGACTGTGTTCTGTAGATGCTGAGACAAAATAAAAATATCAGCTCCCTTGCTTTCAATTTTGTTTTATATTTCTTTTGTGAAAACTGATCCCGTCATATTCTAGTGTATAAAAGTATTAATATTGCTTCTAAATTTCTTAATACCGGAAATGAGGAAAGACATGATCAAGTTTTTTCGTTTTTGAATTAGTTCATTAGAGCTTGAGAACGCAGAATTCTTACTTGGGAGTGTCATAAATGCTGTTGTTAGCCAAGTAATGTTAGTGCTGAGGGAAAGAAATCTACAATTGATTCGGGATATTCCTGAAGAAATCAAAACATTTGCTGTGTATGGTGATCAAGTGAGAATTCAGCAGGTCTTGGCTGATTTCTTATTGAATATGGTACGTTATGCACCATCTCCGGAAGGCTGGGTGGAGATTCATGTTCTTCCAAGCTTGAAGAAACTATCTGATGGCATCACTATGGTTCGTACTGAATTCAGGTATTTTGGCTTTTCACTATATTTGATATTTTTTTAGTTGTATGTTGATGGAGACAAGATGATAAAGTTATGTACATAACTTGTCCTTGCACCTGACTTTACCTGGTGGCCTGTGGACTCAAATTACGAACCTCAACCAGGGGCTGGTCTAGCTTGGGCTGTGGCTGTCTTGTTCAACCATAGGTTTTAAAAACCTGCTGTGTTTTATAGAGCTAAATTTTCAATCATAGTCTCTGAAACAGTAACTTCCTTGATGTATGTTGAATAACTTGGTTGGGTGAATATGGATTGGTAATGCAAAGTTCTGTTTTGTACTTGTGATCCTCATTCTTTCTCTTGGCATAGTCTAACCAGAAAGATAACTTGCTTTATGTAATACTATTGTATTGATTAAAAAAAATTGTACTAATTCTTCTATCTCCCAGCTTATCTCATACAAACATCGCTTGGCTAGTCTTATTGGACACCACTTGCAAATTGAAATTTACAAAAGCAGCTATTTTCTTCATCTGTTGTTAATGACATGGATATTATATTGTTTTGATATTTAATTGACCAATAGTGTGTTTGTAATGAAGGTTGGTATGCCCTGGTGAAGGTCTTCCTCCTCAATTAGTTCAAGACATGTTCCATAGCAGTCAATGGATGACTGAGGAGGGCCTAGGACTGAGCATGTGCAGGAAGATTTTAAAGCTCATGAATGGTGAAGTCCAATATATCAGAGAGTCAGAAAGATGTTATTTCTTAATTACTCTTGAGCTTCCTATGCCTCGGTGATGCACAAAGAGTACTGACTAGGTAATTGGACTTCTAGGACTATATTATTGCAACAAGAGATGCTCCTTATTGCAGAACAAACTGCACGGGCACCAGAGCCACCTCATTCTTTTTTAGGGTAAGTACTTGAAAGAAATAAAACATATTATTCTACCCTTTTTAGTGATTAATTCATGAATGCTGTTGGGAAACACCAATTCAAATCACCAACATTCTCAAGTAAGGTAGCTGGTAGCCTCAGTGCAGTCTTAAGATTTCACTAATGCTGTTGAGCCAAATCTTCATGCATTGGTGTGCTGTCATGTGTTATGCATTGAAAAGGGGTGCATTTGAGATAAACTGTAATGGCTTCCACACTGAAAAGCTCTTCTGTTCTTGACTCACATCTTTCTTCTTCACTTATTCTACTTAATTAGTTGCACTAAATCGTTTGTACTACCTGCTCTTGGTGTCCACAATGGAAAGCTTTTTTTTGTCTTTTCCCTTATAATGTAAATTTCTTCTTTGTAATGAAACCCATAGTCCTCTTCTAGTTGCTGAATTTATGTAACCTGGACAACTGACAATTATCTGAATAACATATGATTCTCTCTTGGTGAGGACCTGTATGTGTATAGTAGAGTGCCATTCAGCCTCACTGATTATTATAATATTTCAAATGCCAATTTTATTTGGATGAGCTACAGTTGCCAAGAGTTGTATGGATCAAAATGGCCCATTATTCGTAGCTGGATGTCAATCAAGAACCTGCTTATTGTCCAACCTGTCTAAATCAGTAAATTGTCCCATATATTTGATGTTTCCATCGGATGAGTGGATCGATATTTAAGATAGTGATGGCCCATACCCTTTTGTGTTTGTCTTACTTGCAGTCTGCTCAAGGAGGTAGCTCTGTACACTGTTGGTTCCCTAGAGTATAAATCCAGTTCAATTCAATGTGTCATTGGTCTTGGAAAAGTATAAGAATAGAAAGAAAAAAAAAGAACTGGAAAATTTAGAATTACAACTTGAATTGATAGAGTAAATTTAGATATTGAAGTCTGATTGGATAATAACTCCTCTAATTGGATAATAACTCATTTATTATGAAATTGAATGTAATATATATGCCTAAGTCAACTTGATAGGTCAGTATGAGATTATAAAATGCTGGGTTTGGTAGGAGATAAGGATATTTTAGAGTATGGGTCTTTCTATTTTATGGTAAAGTATAGCACTAAATGGTACTAATGGAAGTATCACTTGTTTCCCTTTGTTATTATGATAATATTATCAATCCCTCTATTAAGAATTGTGTGCTTGCTGCTCATTGTCTCTTTCACTCCAAAAATTGTGTGCGTGCACGCCCATTACTATGCTGTGCACGCAAACTAATTTCCAGAGAGAGGGCAGCTTTCATTTTTTTTTTTTTTTTTGAGAAAGGGCAACTTGCCTATTGCCTCTTGCATCTTTCTTTGAAGGTTGAAAGTGTCCTATTAGAAAAGGAAGATAGCTAATAGAATAAATACAAGACGTTGAGTTGTTCATCCGCACATTTCTCATGTGCCAAAACCATTATCAACATACACATTAATTACCAACAATTTTTTATGTACATACCGAAAGCAAAAATCTAGTTATGTACAAAAAAAAGAAGAGGGTAATAAGTAAGAGTAAAGAAGTGCAAAAAGAAAAACAACTAGTAGGATAAATTAATACAAGGCATATGTACGTTAATCTTCGATCAAATTTATGGAGGATTGATTGACAATCATCCATGCATATTTCGAAATAAGCTTTAAACATAAAGGAGAGAAAATGGTATACAAAAACAACTAATATGATAAATATAAGATAAATGTTATCTATTGCTCATGTGCGACGATTATTAATATTACAGGTATCAAACGAGTTGGATTGACATGAGCATGACACAAGTAAATAGACTGCATCTAGCACGACATGAGTACTATAGGAGTTAAGTACAACACGAGCACAAGCACAAGCACAATTCTGAAATGGGCTCGAACTAAGCATGACTCATTAATATTGTTTGTTTTTACCTTTTTATATTTTAAACTCAACAATAAAGTTCAATATATCAAGCCAAGAAAGGTCAATATTTAATTATAAGAAATAAATAATAACACAAGATAAAATAAAAAAAACAAAATCGCCTGTGAGCCTACCCCGCTTAAAGTTGAAGCACGAATGGATATAAAAGATGAAAATGGTATAAGAAAACAACTAATAAGATAAACAAGATAAATGTTAACCATCACTCATGCGTACTAATGATTGTCAACATACACATTAATAATTGACTATACTGTACTCAAACTTTTAATACAAAAGAGAGAATATGAGTATAACGAAAATAACTAATAAGATTAGTACAGTACAAATGTTAACCATTGTTCATATGCACATACATTAATAATTGATAATAAAAAATAAACATGTTGAATTCAAAACTTAAAAGACAAAAGGTAAAATAAAAGGCAACAATGCAATCTCAAAAGTAAAACAGAGTCAAAACTCAATTAGTGCTTATGTGTCTTCTCCTCCTCCTCAATTTAGCCGATAGGTGTAAATTGTAATGAACCTTCAAGGTCTTGAAGCCTTAAAAGGAAGTGAATAAACAAAATTCTTGTCCATTTATAGTATAATTCTTCCGTAGATTTACTTTCCTAATGGGTCAACAAATGTCTGATTAGACCGCTTTTAAACCGCAAAGTAGCTGTTTTCTCGTGATATATATGAACGAACCTTCATGAGCTCATAAACGGTACCTAACCTTATCTGTGCATTTATAATATATATTCTCATAACATAAAACCTATACCATAAAAGAGAGCTAAGGGGTAAGGGCAAAATGGTGAACTCCTGATAGGTGATCTAGAAGTCAGTCCATTGTATCTATATGTGCATTTGCAAATTCAGTAATCTAAGCCTCAACTTAACCCAATTCAATTTTATAAACATGAGTTTTATAGATCATACACAATTTGAGGAAGAATTTTATGGACCAAAATGGACATCTCCCACTTGGAATTTATGAGGTACAATATTTTGCATGGACTCCAAAAGAAGCAAAAAGAAATAAAATGGTGGAGTGGTAGAAACAAAAAGAGTAGTGGAAATAGACCAATTAGAAACGCCTTTAAGCGGAAAAGGTGAAATCCTACTTGAGAAGGCCAAGGCAACAGCTCGCGTGGTGTTGACGCCCTTCGCTGATTGAAGTGGAAGGTAAAATTTCGGATCAATGATTGGTTACTGCATCCACGCGCATATTTCGCGCGTGAGAAAAGCATTTTCAGTGTTTAAGCATATAAATAATTCTGGTCTTAATAGTGAGATTCAGATGATGATGATGAGATAGAAAATTAGAAATAGAGAAAACAGCAAACTGCCCAAAGCAGAAAGAATAAGCAAGCAAGACCTAAAGAGGAAGAGAGAGAGAGAAGCTGAAGAAGAAGAAGAAGAAGATCAAAAGCAGAAAAACGAAAAGTAAAGAGAGAGAGAGATGATGTTAATATGTTACTGACCTCTCAAATCAGCAAGCAATTGATTGACTTCGCACTTATTATTAGCAAGCAGTTGTTTTGAGTCTTTGAGAAAAAGATAGAGGGACAGAGATTCATCAATCTCTGACTACTCTCTCTGTCTTATCAATTTCAACCCATACTGTGTAGTTGGTTATAGCTTTCAAGATTATCAACTGGGTCTCCATCATTTTCTCTTTTTCTGTGAGTCAGAGTGAGGAGTAAAGGGAGACCCATGAATGTTCTTGTTGAGCTAATTCTGGTATTACCATTTTCAACCCAAACCCAAGCTTGTTCCTATTATTGAGGGCTGTCTGGTGGGTTAAGCTTGGAGCTTCGCAATGGACACTCCACCACCGGAGGAGCTTCTGAAGAAGATCCAAGTACTCGAAGCTGGTCACGACCACCTCAAGCAAGAGATGTTCAAGCTCAGGCACACCTCCTCCGATGCCAAATCCGATCACCAGAGGGCCCACTCCGTTTCGCCACAGCGCTCTAGATTCTCCTCTATGCCCAGAAGGAGAGTCGGTGGTGCTGCTGCTGCTGGCGGTGGCGGTAGAGGTCTGGATGCAGCCGCTTGGAAGAAAGGGTCTACTTCGTTTCGGCATTCTTCGCCTCTCCAGAGAGAGAGCCGCAGCCACGATCCTCCGACTGGTAGCAGCACCGGCGGCGGCGGCGGCAGTGGCAGCGGGCCGTCCGCTGTGAACTTTTCTGATAAACAGTATCTAAACATATTGCAGTCAATTGGGCAGTCTGTGCATATTTTTGATCTTAGTGGTCGTATAATTTACTGGTGAGTAGCTCAGCTCAATCAAAGTCTTGGTTTTGCATATTTGATGTTTTCTCTGAGGTTTTTTATATGGCAAAATGTTGTTTTAGGACTAGTATGAATTGTTTGTTGTTATCTTTTTCAATATTTGTTGGGTTATTGGGTGCTTATTAAATTTCAATTCTCGTTGCAACTGTGAATTGGTGGTGTTTTTTAATTGAGATTGACCATGTATATGGGTTGTGAACCTATATGATCAACATTTATTTATTTATTTGATTTTGTATAGAAATTCTGTCGTTGAAGTTTGGTTTTAGTGTTAGAAGGTTTCAATTTGGTGCATTTGGGGAAAATCAATTTTGCAGGAACAGAACCGCTGAAAATCTATACGGTTATTCTGCGGCAGAGGCCCTTGGACAGAGTCCCGTTGAGCTCTTGGCAGATCCTCAGGACTATTCTGTAGGATATGATATAGTACAACGTGTCACCAAGGGGGAGAAATGGACTGGGCAGTTCCCTGTCAAGAACAAAATGGGGGAGAGGTTTACAGCCGTTGTAACGAATACTCCATTCTATGATGATGATGGCAACTTTGTTGGGATTATTTGCGTGTCAACTGATTCGCGGCCCTTTCAAGAAATGAAGGTTCCATTTTCAGGTGCAAAGCACCCAGAACCAGATTCAAGCTTCAGCCGTTCTAAAGCTAGAGTGACAACTAAACTTGGTCTTGATCCTCAGCAGCCTCTGCAAAATGCAATTGCATCAAAACTAACAAATTTGGTTAGTCTCATAGTTTTCATGTTCCTGTGATTTATTATGAGTGGCGTATATTGATTGTTATAATCATGAAACAGGCATCCAAGGTGAGCAACAGAGTCAAGTCAAGAATTCGGGTGGGAGAAAACAACATGGATCGCGAAGGTGGGAGTGTAGAGAGTCATCATTCTGATCATGGTTCAGATTCTGTTTTCTCTGACCATAGGGAGGATGCGAATTCAAGTGGGGCTAGCACACCTAGAGGAGATCTAGCCTCATCTCCTTTTGGAGTGTTTTCCCTTATTGATGAGAAGTCTCCAGGAAAACCCTCCAGAGATTCTGGTGATGAGAGTGAAGGAAAACCTTCAATCCAAAAGAGAATAACCTCTAGGGCAGAAGCATGGATTGGTAAGAAAGGGATATCATGGCTATGGAAAGGAAATGAGCAAGAATCAGAGGCTAAGACCACTCGTCCTGTTTGTCCCTGGTTGCATAATGATCAAGAGAATGATTCAATTCTTCAGAAGAGTTATTGTGGTTCAAGACCTGAAAATCAGGTGAATGAGAGTAATCGGCCTGCAAATAATGAGGCATCGGGATCATGGACCTCCTCATTTAATGTTAACAGCACAAGCAGTGCCAGCAGCTGTGGAAGTACCAGCAGTAGTGCTGTGAATAAGGTGGATGTGGACACTGACAGCTTGGATTACGAAATCTTATGGGAAGACTTGATAATTGGAGAACAAGTTGGGCAAGGTAATCATCTTTCAAGTGATCAGTGTATGCTTGTGATCACAATATGCTTGTGAAGTATTGTCCAACAAAAGAAGTATTCATAGTGTTCATTTCTCAAAACTGTTTAATTGATGCTGGTAAAGCATTTCAAGGGATTAAATGCGTCCTCAAATATGTACTTGATCTTTCCTGAATCATCTACTGTTTGCATTGAATCATTATTGACACTGGTGATGGGACATGCTTAATAACCAAAATATCCATCTAATGGTCATTTTTCAGTAGCTGCAGAATTGGTCATCTCCGACCAAACAAAATTTCTTTTGTACTTATGTTCTTTTCCCTTGTGAGTTTATACTTTGAGGTTTTGCTTGGTTAATATTTGTTCTGATATCCTTTGCCATTTTCCTCCCTTCTGCAGGTTCATGTGGAACTGTATACCATGGTCTGTGGTATGGATCAGTATGTTCTTTCACTCTTTCTTTAGTTTTCAAATTTAAGTGGATGCATAAAATTGGTGGAGAGAAGCATGACAGTATTGTGAGCATATATATTGTTCATGTGTGGTTGAGTTATATCTTTTCTATTTACAGGATGTTGCTGTCAAGGTATTCTCCAAGCAAGAATATTCAGAAGACGTGATATTTTCCTTCAGACAAGAGGTGTGCTTCTTAGGTGCTTATTATTTGGGTTTATGGTTTTGGGAAGCATATGAGAATATACATTTTGACTGGATAGTTTAGCAGCTCATGCCTTGCGAAGCCTATGAAAAGTTTACTGAAAAGCTTGAAATATACATTTTAAAGATTTTCCTTGATAAGTGTGGGATTATGTAATGCACATCCAGTATCAGAAGGAACTTTTGCAAGCTTGGCTACACCATATGATATCACACTATACAAATTACTCCTATAAGATTCCTCTTATCTTTTTATAAATTTTTTGTTTTATTTTCTTAAATACTGATGTCATTATATGGTACTGTTTATGAAGGTATCTCTTATGAAACGGCTTCGACATCCAAATGTTTTGCTTTTCATGGGAGCTGTGACTTCACCTGAGCGTCTCTGCATTGTAACAGAGTTCCTCCCACGGTCTGTTCCTAACTTCCCTTTCTGAAAACTCTTTATTCTATATTACCACTATTGTAATTTATTTATCATTTTGGACAATATAAAATTTTTGATATCGGTACATACTTTCTCTTAAAGTGCTTCTTGGGCTGACTGGTGCATTGCATCTCTCTTTGTACAGTGGAAGTTTGTTTCGGTTACTACAGAGGAACACATCAAAACTAGACTGGAGACGACGTGTTCATATGGCTTTGGATATAGTGAGTATTGATCTCCCCCTTCCCTCAACAGAAGACTATGGATGATTACGATGTTTGTTTTACATCATTGTTCTTAATAGGTTGAAGTAGGCTCTTGGGAACCTTATGTCACACTATCTTTTGGGCTGAATCAATTTGTGTGCATGTGGGGCTTAGATAAAATCTCCGTTCTTTTGATCCATGAATCAATTATTATTTTTTTGGATGATCACATCAATTATTATTTAATCTTTCCACAGGCACGAGGCATGAATTATCTTCATCATTTCAACCCACCTATCATCCATCGGGATCTGAAGTCTTCAAATCTCCTAGTTGATAAGAACTGGACTGTCAAGGTCTGCCATTGGGGCGTGTTTCTTTTTATTAATTCCCTCCATTTGATGTTTTGTTGTCCATTTTGGTTTTTCTTCTTCTGGTTCTATAACATTTTTATCAAGTTAAAGAATTACTCATTTAAAATTATCCAAACAGGTTGGTGATTTTGGTCTTTCACGTCTTAAGAATAAAACATTTCTGTCAACCAAGACTGGGAAGGGGACGGTATTTTAACTGGCATTCACTCTATTTTCTTTATTGATTATATTAAGTTAATCATTCTAATCGTTATTATATAAGTCTGCAGTTTGAAATTCTCACTTAATTCTGCCATTTTCTCTTTTGTAGCCTCAATGGATGGCACCAGAAGTTCTACGTAATGAACCCTCAGATGAGAAGTATGTTATAATTTATCATCTGGAATATTTACCTTAATTTGTCTTTATCCTCTCTGGTTTTTCTGAACTATATTTATATTTCTTGGTGCTATTTGGATATTTATAGGTCTGACATATACAGCTATGGGGTGATACTGTGGGAGCTTGCTACCGAGAAGATCCCTTGGGATAATCTAAACTCAATGCAGGTATTGTTTTCATTTGAAAATATATCTATATTCATGAAATAAAGATACAACAGCATTTCTGTGATAAAATCAAGAAATTTGTATTATTCATTACTTTGTCAAGAGGTTTGATATTAAACTAAATGCAGTTATTTTGATCAACTATATCTTCAGTTCTTCAAAAGTTGACTCTGTGCTTTATGGCAAGAAATGAACTGAGCATTGTTAATATTATCTTTTCGATATGCCATTTATTTTTATAACGATAAAAAAAGGGGCCATGACATGTTATGCGCACATATGAACAACAATGTATTTGAGATACTTGCAGGTGATTGGAGCTGTAGGGTTCATGAACCAAAGGCTAGAGATCCCAAAAGATGTGGACCCACAGTGGACTTCTATAATTGAGAGCTGCTGGCACAGGTTGCAATTCTTTCCATGCTTCTTAGTTGATTTTCATTTGGTAGAGCAAAGGATTGAATTTAGCATAATGCTACCCTTCAACTTGGATCAGTTTACATGTGATTACAATCTGGCTATTTGGTCATATCATAGGAATGCTTACAAGCCATTCCTATGATAATTCCTATCTAACCAGAATGATCTTAATAGGGATTTCAATTACCATTATTATGGTGGCTGTAGCCAACTGAAAGTAGGTGTCATTAGGTTTTTATATATAAGTTGTATTTGCTATATCTCATGAATTTCAGATGTTCACATTAATCATAGGGATTAGGATGGTTGGAATTATTTTATTGTTGTCAAATGCATAGTCCATCGTGTTATTGGTAAAGGTAGTTTGGAATATTTTCTTGGGTGGTATGGATGTTGATAGGGACATGATAGCATCCAAAGGTTCAATATTTTCTACGGTTTTTATCATTAACTATTTGCTCTTTGTTTTCTTTTAACCAGTGATCCAGCTTGCCGGCCAACATTTCAAGAACTGCTGGAAAAGCTTAGAGATCTGCAGAGACAATACGCTCTTCAGTTCCAAGCAGCGCGCTCTTCCGCCGCAGGTGATAGCACCCAAAAGGAATTGTAGATTTGTGTCATTGGGTTTCCATTTCTTCATTTACCACATTGTTGGATTAAGCAGGGCACCTTCAGATGCTTGCACCTGTTCACCTGTTACTTGCAAATGGTAGCCACAAATAGCCACAAAGGGCTTGTGGTATTGGAACAAGAAGTTTTGAATTGAAAATCTGATCGTAGATGGTGATGGGTTTGGTTGTGTGATGGTTGTTTATTCACTGATGACTGATCCTAAAAATATCTCCAAAGTAAGGTGTGGTGTTGTGCGACAGGGAGTCATGTCGGTTGGGATCACATGTCACCCATTTTGTGATTTTATATGTGAAAGATTCAGCGCCACTTGGAAAAATGTTGTACAAAGGAGCAAAAAGAAACACTTAACTGTCGGTATTCATTTGAGTAAATAGAGTGATCAATCTTTTGCTTTATTTACCACCTTTTTTATCAGTTATTTCTTATCATTTTAGATGGGATGCTGATGCTCTCTTTCTTGATACCTTCATAGGCAATTCTGCACAATAAAGCTGAAAATTCAAAGCCTGTGCTTATTCTTTGTTGAGATTATTGTCACATGCATGGTAGTTTTGGCACCTGGCACTTCACTTTTGTCAATGTAACTGGCTTTCTTTACCAAGCAGTACCATAAAGTGAGCAATCCCTTGGATGAGCATGTGGTGGTAGTGTCGCCGGCCACTTCAGGCCAGCCCCACAAGTAGAAAATGATAACATACAGACACTTTATGAAATACAAATATACTTTTAATACCATGATTTTGATGTGTTCATCTACCTACTTGTTAGTACTACAATAATAAGAAAATTTACTGTTAAATCTGCCAATATCTTACATGGTGGTCGTAATAAACTTGTGCAAAAAGTACAAATCAACCAACACATCATCTAATTAGGGAAAATACAGTCAGACAAAATGTGATGCTTTTAGCACTATTCATTTCTTATTGTGTCATGAAATATTATCTCGGGCTGGTCCCTGATATCACATGTTTAAAGGGTGCCTGTCGATGTCCACTAAACTTTGCCACTAAACGCTGAAATAAATCTGATCCAATTGACAAATTCAAATGAAGCCAAACATGTAAGAATTAAGATTCATGTTTCTGAATAATCTATCCTCACAAATTCACAATACAACAATGTATTTG
Source organism: Purshia tridentata (assembly GCA_003254885.1). Lineage (NCBI taxonomy): Eukaryota > Viridiplantae > Streptophyta > Magnoliopsida > Rosales > Rosaceae > Purshia > Purshia tridentata. Next base: position 110,452 of record QANT01007405.1, read on the forward strand.
GCATTCAAAATCTGAACAAGCAAAATTTGACAAACCCAAATCAATTACTATATTCTTCATTCCCACGCTAAAGGCATTCTAGCGAAGCAAGTGTCGAATGGCAGCAACAGCATCACCCTTGTGCTCTCGCAAGGTCCTCTCAGCAACCTTTTTGTCCAATTCCAGTTCATTAGCAATTACGTCAACATCAGCTGCATTGATCTTTACAGCAGCCAATTCCTTCTCCCTGCAAATTGTAATATGATACCCATTTTAGACACTTTGAAGTTCTTGTTCTTAACAAGCTCAATCTCATTATGCTTATATCTTTGACTCAAATATAACATAGGAGTTACTACTTTCCACTACAACTACAACCACAAATCAAGTAATCAACTTTACCCAAATTTCACGACAAAAACAAATATAAGTTTATTTCTTTGTCTTCAAATACTCAATATTCACTTAAAAATAATATATCTTCTAAACTTTCAAAAGGGTATGCATCAAACTCAATAAGTTAATCCCAAAAATAAAAATTGAATAGAAAATTGGGTGAATCAGAAATTCCGACCTCATTCTCAAGGAATTCCAATCGGCTTCGTTGGACGCAGCAATGGAAGCCATGGCCTCCTGGACACGGGTCGAGTCGAGTTGGCGATCTTCGACGCGGTCGGTGAGCTTATCGAAAGCTTTGCTCTGCTGCTGCAAGTCCTTGGAGTCCACGACCCTCTCTATCCCTCCTTCCTCTCCGCCTCCCTCCATTTTCTGATTCTGATTTTGGTTGCGTTTGCTCTGTGATTCCACAAATTCGAAGGAGAAAATTGCAACCCCTTTTTAAGAATTTGCCAAAAACCCTAGCTTTCGTTTGCCTGTTGTTGTGGAGTGGTGCCTGCTCGAGGAGGGCTGCCAAGGCTGTCAATAGTGGGCTAAAATGTGAGAAGGCCTAGTTCTAGATTGGGCTATAATATTTCGCATGCTCAGCCCTAAACATATTAGACCCTTCAGATAGCTTAGGCTGGAATTTTATCTCAAGGCCCCAATTTCTTTACACATTTAATGCGCCTTTTCCAATTTTTTTTTTTNTTCCATTTTTTTTTTTTTTCAGGTACAATTCAACTTAATTAATTATTTTGTTTGTCTATTTATTTATTAAAATTAGTTAGTCTAATGATTTTTTTTTGTCTAATTTTGTAAAAAAATGATATTTAAATAGAGACAACAGTTTAAATCATTGAAATATTATATAAAGTAAATTTTTACGAAATATTCATTACATAAAATTATTTAAAGAATGACTTAATATCTAACTTGGATGAGCACGATACAAGTAAATAGAATGGGTCAGATAGAAACTTTTAGGTCATTAAACACGACATTGCATGAACATGATACACAAAATGAGAATAAACTAGCTATGATATGAGCAAGAATGAGTTGCAGATATGACATGAGCTGTATCGAGCCTAGACGCGACCTTGGCTGTCAGTATCAGAGCACAAACGTACACGGCGTGAGATAGAAATTAATGAGTCTAATTTAAATTAGTCGGACCAACACAGCAGATCCGTTTGACACCTTTGAGGGCGCTCTAATTAAACCCATCCTTCAGCATCATGTGGTTGGACGCTTGATGATGTTTACGTTTCAATTCTCATGTTTTTACATAAAATTTTTGTACCATTACAAAATTGTTGTCGGTGGTCCACATAATTAATTTGATTGATTTAATCACATGGATTTTTCTTTCTTTTGGCCAACAAAATCACATGGATAATTACTTTAAGGCATTAATTAGTTCAACCTCCTCCAAATAGCGTGATTTATGCAGTACGTAGTTTCACTACAACAAAACCACACATAGACCACTCCTCATGATCAGTGGTAATTGCCTGTGTTTATCAAATGAAAATTCATTGTGGTGTTAAATATTAATTGAAGTAAAAATTGAAAACTGTATGTATAGTTGGTACGTACGTGGGTGTAAGGATTATTTACAGTGGGGGCAGAGCTGGGACAGTGGGAGGGACTACACATTAATAATGCTATCACCGGCCAATTATGATTCTTTGTGAAATGAGATCGAGGTTTGAATTTTGAACCATTTCATTAATCAAAAGGTTTCGTAGAAAGTCCACATTTCATGTCTCTCAACTGCATGCATTTATGTTATACTGAATTCTCTATAATAGTACGTACAGCTATAACAGCTATAAATATTCGCTCTAGCCTTTTACCATTAACAGCCAAACAGACAATTTACAAATACAGGGGAAAGATGGGGAAGCTTTCTAAGTTTGTTGGTGTGTTTGCTGTGATGTTTGTATTGGTGCTAGCGGTAGCCGAGTGTCGGAAGTATCAAAAAGAAACTTTTTCTGAGGCCGTAGGAGGTGGTTTCAGTGGTGGTACTGGCGAAGGTGGTGGCATTGGTGCTGGCGGTGGTGCTGGAGGTGGTGCAGGTGGTGGAGTTGGAGCTGGAGCTGGCGCAGGTGGAGGGTTTGGAGGTGGAAAAGGTGGGGGTGTAGGAGTAGGAGGTGGTGCCGGAGGCGGAGTTGGTGCTGGTGGAGGAGTAGGGGGAGGTGGTGGTGTTGGCGGTGGAGGTGGGGGCAAAGGCGGTGCTGCTGGAGGAGTTGGTGGTGGTACTGGTGGAGGAGTAGGTGGAGGAGTAGGTGGAGGTGGTGGTAAAGGCGGTGGTGTTGGAGGAGGAGCTGGTGGTGGAGGTGGTGCCGGAGGCGGAGTTGGTAGTGGTGTTGGAGGAGGAGTAGGTGGAGGTGGTGGTAAAGGCGGTGGTGTTGGAGGAGGTGGGGGTGAAGGCGGTGGTGTTGGAGGAGGAGTAGGTGGAGGTGGGGGTAAAGGTGGTGGTGTTGGAGGAGGAGTTGGTGGTGGTGCTGGTGGAGGAGTAGGTGGAGGTGGTGGTAAAGGTGGTGGTGTTGGAGGAGGAGTAGGTGGAGGTAGTGGTAAAGGCAGTGGTGCCGAAGGCGGAGTTGGTGGTGGTGGTGGTGCTGGTGGAGGAGTAGGTGGAGGTGGTGGTGTTGGAGGAGGAGTTGGTGGTGGAGGTGGTGCTGGAGGCGGAGTTGGTGGTGGTGCTAGTGGAGGAGTAGGTGGAGGTGGTGGTGCCGGAGGCGGAGTTGGTGGTGGTGGAGGTGCTGGAGGTGGTGTTGGAGGAGGAGTTGGCGGGGGTGTTGGTGGAGGCTTTGGAGGTGGTGCAGGTGGAGGAGCTGGTGGTGGCAAAGGCGGTGGCATCGGAGGAGGAGCTGGTGGTGGAGGTGCTGGTGGAGGTTTTGGGGGTGGGAAAGGTGGTGGGGTAGGAGGAGGAGTTGGTGGGGGTGCTGGTGGAGGAGTTGGAGGAGGTGGTGGAATTGGTGGTGGTTTTTAAACACCAAATTTAGCATATGCTATAGCTATATATAGCTAGCATAGATAGCATGCAAAGTCTTGTAAGAGCATGTATATATATGTGCTCGTGCATGCATGGAAATTGTAATACCTAACTATAGAGAATAAATGAAGCTCGATCCAGAAGCGAGGTGTATCTTAGCTTTTGCTTTCATGCCTCTTAATTTGCTTACACGAATGGTTGAGTATAACATCTTCACCTTCGATAACTATATCTACGATGACCATATATAATCACAATAATTTTATTAATTAATTCGATGGGTATATATATATATATATATATATATATATATATATACACATAGAAGGTCCTACAAGAAATTATTTAATAAATTTATTTTAAAAATCTCTCAATGAAAGCAGTTTGAGTCACTGAAAGAGAGTACGTAACCCAATTAAATTCACAAATCAATCTATAAATACCAAACAATATATCTGAATATATATTAACAAATCAGAATGTTAAGAGTACATGTTGTACGTGATGTCAGATTGTATGGTGGAGATGATATCATATGAAGTCCATGTGAGAGTTGATATGATCAATCAAGCCACACAGGCAGCCATTCCTTGCCATTGATGAAATCGATGGAGACGAAGGGGGCAACTTCTTTGTCGGTGAGTTGTTTGGACCATGGAGCGCGCTTTCCAGCCTCTGCTCCTGGGCCCTTGCATTTGTACTCCGCATGTAATAAATTTCTGCAGTTTACATTTACAACATCGATTCATAATCTGATAAGAGAATATTACGTACGTATATATTTTATGGTGTAGGAGGTTCTTACTCTGTGCTTCCAACATAGCTCCAGTTGGTCCAACCCTCACGCACAATGGCCTTGGAGAGGTATGTGTGTGCAAAAATCACCCTGGAAAAGGCACCCTTAGCCCTGCCCAAAAACACAGGGTCACCTACACCATACACCCTACCATTCACAAACACATACCCACTGTTCTCATTTTCGCTCTCCCTGTTTTGAGCTGTCACTGACCCAAAAATCTTCACCCTTTTGTCTGAAATCACAAAGATCTCACAGCTCTGCATGCATATTATTGTAACAAAAATAGTATTACTACCAGCTTGCATATAGTGTCATTCATTAATCAAATTAAGAATGTGCTTTCATGTACCAATTAATTAACATTAATATTGATGTAACAACTTACATGGAAGATAGATCTACCACGTCCAAAGATGAAATCGATTGAGCCTTGGATGTAGCAACTATCATAATAATGTCTGCCTTTGTAATCGAAGAGGGTGTTATGGGTGCTGTAAAATCCGCAGTGGTAAAATGCTACTTTGTCTGCTGCCACGAATGCAGCCACTGACTGATTTTGCGAGGTGTATGCAATACCAGTAGGAGCCTCGTTCTGTTCATTATATCACACTGAATGAGATAAATAGATATAATAGATGTATATTCGTGACATGAAAGTTTATTTCATCAAATCTTTTTTACGTTATATTTGTATATGATTGTTAATTTGAAATTCCAAATATTAATGCTGATTAATAATGATGATGAAGAAGAACCTTGAAGCTAATCCCAAAGGCAATGAAGTGTTGAGCTTCGACCCGGAAAGTAGCAGATTCTATGTTGTCCTCAGAGCTTTGTGACCACACAATGTGCGTCCTTCCTTTCCCATTCCCTCTCAAGAATATCCAAGGTTTGTTTTTTGGTATCATCACCTTTTCTCTGCAGCCACCCAAAAAAAATATAGACAATTAAAACATATAATCTTAGAGATCAATCACATTCACATGTGACATGCCTAATCTTAGGCTTAATTATTAATAAGGGCAATACTGCTGTAAATATAGGTCTTATTTATTTGCAACAAGTAAAACATGGATAAATCATACATATGCAGCCATATCATTTGAAATATAAATTTAGAACCGTAACATTATTCTTAGTTAATTACCTGTATACCCCTTTCCTAACATGGATGATGATCCACTTGGAATTTCCTTCAGGAACAGCATCTATGGCAGCTTGGATAGATTTGAAATCACCATTGCCATCGATGTCCACCTTGATTGTGCGGTTGGTGCTAATCTTTTCTGTCAATAGGGGAGAGTCAATCTTTTTTGGGTCGAAACCATGAACACCCGCAACATTTGTCAAACATACTGAGATGAACAAAATGATTGCAAAGCCAGCATTGTATGTTGCTCTCATCATCGGCCTTGTTCTCGAAGAACAAGAGGACCACTCCATGTTTTAGCAATGTAGGGGAAATAGAGAAAAACACAACAAAATCTTGAAATTTTTGGGGTCAAGGGTGTATGTGAGGTGAGATTGTTACGAGGCTCTCAGGGGTTTTTATATTTGATTGTTTTATGGGTTGGGGTTGTTTGGGAGGCTGAGTTGTGTACATTATTTATTTAAAGATTCTATCTATTTTAGAGGGCCTATTCTTGTGAACGTGGTTTCTATGTATGATTCGAAAGAGTTCCAACTTCTCTTTGTTAAGGTAATAATAACAAGATTTTGACAATGAAAAACATCCTTACAACCCTTTGTTTTTCACAAGCTGTTTTTGGTATCCGGTTTATATGGCACACTCTAATCCGTGCATTTTAAGAAAATAATTTCAACGTCTATTCTCCGTGCTGACGTGGTAGGTTTAACTATTCTAATGAAGTCATATTGAATAGATGTTGCATACAACTTTGGTGCTTAGTTTGTGCAGAATTTTTTGTAAGACACGTCGTTCAATGTTCTGGGCCCTGCTTACAACATTCAACATAAAACCAATACAAATTGTTGGAGGAAGTTTTTGTTCAAAATAACAAATAAATTTCAAGCTTTATAATTTTCATGTGAAGGATAAATTAATACTGATCAAGTTTTAGGTTACCAAGATAATTAAAGAAACGCTGGAAATATATATACCACTTCTATATGCAATAAAGTTTTAAGATTAATGATTACAATGTCAATTGTTAAGTTAATCAAGCTTGGATGAATGTTAAATGTCAGTTGATATCTGATATACATATATACAAATTGGTGAAATGCATATTCTAATAGTTTTAAGTGTTCAATGGTTGTTTAATATGAGATCAAGGCTCTGATTCCAAGAGATTTTGAGTTTGAAACCTCAAACCCTCATCCCCACTTACCTTTCATCATCTTAACCAGTAGACTGGGATTGAAAGAGATTTAGTGGCTAGTTAATAATGAAAGGAACTTGAATCACAAGCGCTTTGAATACGGTCTATCAGACTTCAAAGCTTCAAAGTAACAATTTATATCATCAAGTTTTCGTTTGGTCCAAAGACTACATGATGCAGTGATTGGTCATTCTTTTGAATAGCAGTGACACGCATCCTCTATTAATTGAAGCCACTCAAATCCATGGAAATAGAAGATCTACAATGGCAATGTAGACTCATTTTCTTCTTGCTGATGCTACACTGGCAATATCCATGTCTTGTGATCATGTGAAAGATGCTTTGTTCATTACTTCAGCAGTTACAAGTCATTTTCAACCCAAACTATAAATAGCATGTATTTGATTTCACCCTATGGTTGTTGAACTTGTTGGTTATTTTCTGTTTTACCTAACTGTCACAAGCATAGAACTGCTGAAAGGCAGAGAGCAATAATGCCTCAATCCAATTAAAGTTACAAAAGTAAATAGAGAATGTTCATATTGATTTTGACATTAATACAAATAACAAGCAAATTTTGCAGGAACCACCAATCATGGCTAGCTTAATTTTCTGATATTGACCAACAGATTAATGAAGGTGGGCTTGTATTCATGTGATCTTCACAGTTTTTGTTTTACACATTAAATTTGCACATGAAAACATATCAGTGTCAAACTATAAGTAGGACTGGATAATTTACTTTACATGATGAGCTGACACTGGAAAAAGATACATTAATTAATTAAGCAACTATACATGTATCAGAAATTAATTTACATGGCAAGCACCATTTGGCAGAAATTATACATGTTTTCGCAAACCCTTTTACATGGTTTCCATTGCTGTACCAATAATTCCTCTTCTGTTTACAGCTGTTTTTATTGGATAAACACTAGTAGTTATCAAAAGCACTTGTACAAATCAATAATTGCATTGACTAATATAAGAAGATGGATCCCTCTACTGGAGGCAAACAGACCAGTACTCTTTAATTTCACCGACTATTGCTGCATGATCCTCTGTTTCCCGTTGGTTACATATACCTCTGCATTTTAATTCACCTAGGATTTAATACTGAACACAATGGAACTGAGAACTATAATTGTAACAGCCATGTCTTTGTTTGTATTCAACATTATTGGGGTTGAAGGTGAAGGGCTTTCTTATGATTTCTATGAGAAATCTTGTCCACTTGTTGAGGATATTGTTAGAGCTGGCATTCAACCAATTTTTCTCACTGATCCGACTTCACCTGCAGCTTTACTGAGGCTCATGTTCCATGATTGCCAAGTTCAGGTCTCTCTCTCTCTCTCTCTCTCTCTCTCACTCTATCTCTCTGTGTGTGTGTGTTCAGTTTTCCATATCCAAATTTAGCTACTTCTTCATGAAATGATGGGCTAAGCTTGTAATATATTACAGGGTTGTGATGCTTCAATTCTTGTGGATCAAGGTGGGAAAGATGTGACATCAGAGATGGCTGCAGGGAAAAACTTTGGCATCAGGAAGAGGGAGACGATCAACATTCTGAAATCAATGGTGGAAACAGAATGCCCCCAGCAGGTTTCCTGTGCTGACATTCTGGTGTTGGCTGCAAGGGAGGCAGTGGCTGTGTCAGGAGGGCCACATATAAAGGTTCCTCTGGGAAGGAGAGACTCCTCTGCTGCCCCAAGCTATAAGCTTGCAGATTCTTTGCTCCCTTCTGCCTCTACTGGAGTTGATGGCATGCTTCAGTTATTTGCAAAGAAAGGGATGACAGTTGAAGAGTCTGTTGCCATTATGGGTATAAATTCCATCAAAAATTGTGTGGTGCATGCCATTATAGAAACCTAACCAATTTTAGACTATGTCAAGATAATGCCCTTTGTTCAGAGTGATTGAGCCACTAACATATCGATCTCATCTTCGCCCTCTCAAGTCCGAAATAGATTAATTTTCTATTTTCTTAGTAAAAATATTAGTTTTTCTGACTAATGTAAATCGATTACTTTATGAAGAACCCATCTATAGAACAATTTTCTTTTGTCAAACAGTCTTGCAACATAACAATGTAAATCTGAAACCACACTCAAGTGAACAGTTTATTGAGAAGTTGAATAATGTTGCATTTTTTTGCAGGTGCACACACCCTAGGAGTAACACACTGTTCAAACATCCTGAACCGTCTGTATGAACCTGTAGGTGGACATGTAAGAGGCTTGGAACTTGGGTTTGAAGCATTCTTAAGGCTGAACTGTCCCCAAGGGTCTTTGATGTCAAACTTAAGCTTTGTACTTAATGATCCCACCGCATTGGTGTTTGACAACCACTACTACAATAATGCAATTGGAGGCCATGGCCTGCTTAGAATTGATGCTGAATTGGCAATGGACCCGCGTACCGCTCTGGCTGTTGAACAGTTTGGAGCTAATCAGGATCACTTCTTTCAAGCATTTGCTTCTGCCTTTGTCAAGCTCTCTAGCTCTGTTGTCCTCAGCGGGGATCAAGGGGTTGTTAGAAAGAGTTGCAGTGCAATAAACTGAGGGTCAGAGGTGTATGTAAAATTGTAATACCAGAAATGTAAGTTACTCTTGGCTTGTATGCGAATCATCAGTGTTTTCCAAAAATATAATTTCAGAAATATCAACTATCAAACTTTAAATAAAGAAGTTTACAAAATTGGTCACTCATTTTCACACTCTTATTTTGCACACTTGCATTTTTTTTCATATTTTTTTTTCCCTTATTTGTTTAATTATTAAGACATAAAAATAAGAGAATAAGTGTAACTGTACATAATTGGAAGTGAGAAAATTGTCACTCTTATTTATTTATTTATACAATTATTCTTTTTTAGGGGTAGACCCTCCTACACCGAAATTAAACAAGTAATAAAACTAACAATCAAATCTCCATCATAAAATACCATTGAATGTTTAGTACAGATTTTGACCCTTTTCTTTGCAGACACCGTACAACTTGGATTCTAGGAAGATTATTGTAAGCAATGCTGGACTTGTGGGGTGTAACCGTGTAATGTGTATCTCATTTGAGAAATAGGTTTAGCTGGGCCTTTGGTCGTTGGTGATTAAAGGCCCGACAAATTGGATTGAGCCTGACCCAACCCATTATTTTTCAATGACTTGATATAAGGAAATAAATTAAAAATCAAGTTACAAACTATGGAGCCAAAATACGCCTTAAAATTTTATTGGTCCGGCAACCTCATCATTTATCTGAAGAACCATTACGAGTATACGACCAAGAGATAGTCCAACGTGCCAAGGCATGGTTTTATTATTGTGTCATTTTTGCCTCTGCTGCACGACAAGCATCACATAAAGGTTTGCTACTTTTTTTTCCTTGCAAGCTTTGGTTTCTGAGTTTTTGGAGTAACTATTTTAAGGAAGCTTAAGGAATAAATGAACTGAATGGTGCAGACTTCCTATTTGCTGCATTAAATTTTATGCAGATGATGTGTTACTGGTTTGAAATTGGCACAGTAGTTGGGTTCTCGGGGGTAGTTGAAAGAAAATAAAAGTCTTATTACTGTTTTTAAGTAGTGCACGGAATCCACAGTGGGTTGCAACTTGCAACTCTAGCCGCTTGAATGTGTTTCTTTTTCATATTGAAACTCTAACACCAGCTTAGCCTTCACGGGTTTATTGCTAATTTTGCAGGGAATTCAATGCTTTGATGAAGAGAAATTTTATTTTAGCAGATGTGTTATATTGTCATGTAGTCTCCTATGTATGTTGTCAAACTTTCAATTTGAATCCTACATTCAAATACTAATATCCTTGATTGATGATTTGAACTTTAAATTGACAGTATAATAACATAACATAACACGTATGTTAGATTGTCTAGCAAGAAAACATTTCCAATGCTTTGAATATTTACACACAAAGTTGCTCTATAAAAAAAAGGGTAAGCTTCCGTAACTCCTATCTTGTTTGAGTGCTTATGTACGAAGTGAATGATTAAATGGTTTTCATCCACACAACAAAAGTGCGTTATTAATTATGCTTGTGAGTTGTGAATAATTCTGGTGTGACATACCTTGGCGAGTATGGCAGTTTTGACTTTGTGTTCAGCTTGGTATTGGTTTTGGGATATTTGAGATATACCCATACCCTTTTGCTAAACAGCTGAGAGGAGCACTCAGAACTTGGAAATCTGCACTCTGCTCTCATTAGTGTTCAATACTCTGATTATCTAAATGGAATATGGTCATGGAAAAAGTATCTAAATCCAAGCTAATTCAAAGTTTAAATATATAAATATATAAATCAGAGTCATCTCACTTCTTTTTTTTGGTCCAAAAAATATGCTCCTTTTTATTCAACAGCTCATGATTATTGTAATCACAATTCCTTGTTGAGAACTATTAGAGTACACAACTCTAATATTTAAATTGGTAGAGAGACAACACAAGTAAACAAATTACTTGTATTAAAGACATAAAATATTACAACACAGCCACTCACAAAGAAAAGCTTACAGCTTGGATTAGCTTGGATTATTACAAAAAAGGTGCCTCCTCCTATTTATAGTCTTTGAAGAGGTTAATCCAACGGTTAGAAGCTATACAAGTGTCACCCATCTAAGGGTGGTTCTAGAATCTTCCATATTCTACACTTTTCTTTTATCTACTTACAAGCTTCTAGAATACTTCTAGAGTATTCCATGTTCTAAGAGGTTCTACACCTTTCTTAGATATTTCTAGATACACATCAACAGCTATACTTCTCTAGCTTATTCTAGAGAATTCTCAAAACCATTCAATTATCTAACTTCTAGTTTAATCTAGAAGAACACCTAGCTTAGATATTTCTAGATAGCTACCAACTTGCATGCACATCAATAGCTATACTTCTCTAGCTTATTCTAGAGAATTCTCAAATGGGCTGGGGTTGATATATTTAACACTCCCCCTCAACACCAGCTCATTCTTCTCACCACGTTGAGTTGAAGACGAAATTTTTTGATCGATCCATCATGACGACGTTTTATCTTGTACACCCATTTGCATGATATGGGTTTCACATCTCTTGGCTTTGGCACTAGTTCCCAAGTCTGATTTTGCTCAAACGTAGTGATCTCTTCTCTCATGGCATTAAGCCACTCAGAATTTTGTGATGCTTCTTCAAACACCTCAGGTTCGACTGCTTCTTCTGCTATGGCTGCGTTGGCATGTTTAGGATTTGGCTTTCGTATTCTCGTTGACCTTCTGAGTTGTGACTGTGGGCTTGATTCTTCTGCTTCACTAGCTAGTGACTGATATATACTAGTTTGCCAAGGATTCTGAGTTACTTCGTGGCTAGCATCATCGCGGTCAAGCGAATCCTCAGGCTCATCTGGACTCGATTGAACTTGAGTAGTTTGCTCCCCCATCTTCTGTTGTAGCTTATCTTCACTTTGTCTTGAGTCTGGTAACACCTCTTTTTCTGAGGACCACCAGGACGATGCTTCATCGAACACCACATCTCGTGATGTGTAACACTTTCCATTTGTAGGATCACAATATTTCCACCCTTTTCTCTGGTTGTCATATCCTACAAAGATACATCTAACGGCCTTTTTGTCGAACTTGCTATGTAGATGACTTGGAACAAATATGTAGCACACACAACCGAATACTCGAAAGTAACTAACTGTAGGTTTCATACCCCACAGTTTCTCAAAGGGTGAAACAAATTCTAACCTTGGTTGAGGGAGTTTGTTAATCACGTGAGCCGCAGTTCTCATGGCTTCAGCCCAAAACCTTCCTGGTACATTCTTTGCATGTAGCATACTCCGACATATCTCTGCAAGGTGTCGATTCTTTCTCTCTGCCACCCCATTTTGCTGTGGGGTGTTTGCACATGTGAACTGATGACGTATTCTTGATTCTCATAGATACTGAGAGAACTCGTGTGAGTTATATTCTCCTCCATTATCAGTGCGTAGGCAGCGGATTTTCTTTTGCACTTCTCCTTCAACTGTCTCTCTGAACTCTTTAAACTTTGAAAAAGTATCGGATTTTTCTTTTATAAAGAAAACCCATACATACCTGGAGAAGTCATCGATAAACGTCACCATGTATCGCATCCCACTAACCGATGGTTGCTTGACTGGTCCGAACACATCAGAGTGAACTAACTCTAACGGTTCTTTTGCTTTGAACTTTGACTCATTGTATGGTAGTTGATGCGCTTTTCCATACTGGCATCCTGCACAGACTGTATCTGTTCTCACGTCAAGCTGAGGAAGACCCTTAATCAATGCCTTCTTCATCATCACACTTAGTTTGTGATAGCTAACGTGACCTAATCTCATATGCCATAGATCTGCCGTCTCGTTCCTTCTTGTCTTGTCCACATATGTAGATTCTGCAAACATTACATAGACTGACTCCAATCTTCGTCCTTCCATCATCGGCTTTTCTGTGATCTTGAGGTCTTGATAGACCTTCACATCTCGTGGACCGAACAGAACATAGTTGCCTGATGATGTTAACTGTGCTACAGAAAGTAAATTTTTCTTCATACCTGGAACGTGGTAGACATCTTGGAGTGGCACCTGGTTAGGACTGTATCGAGGTACTATGATTGTTTTACCGATGTGAGCTATCGGTAATCGCGAGTTATTAGCTGTCACCACCACGCGACCTCCCTTGTATTCAGTCATATTTTTTAATTTTTCTTGATCACCGGTCATGTGATTTAAACATCCTGAGTCGATGATCCAATCATTCTTGTAGTCAACTTGTTCAGGCATCATTACTGCGAAGGCTAGCTCCTCTTCCTCTATTGTAAGGGATGCATCGGCGTCCCAATCGTCTTCACTTTTCTCCTTTAGGCTTGATGTAGCAGCATTATTCTCTGTGGGCTTTTTGAACCAACAATCTTTCGCCATGTGACCCTTCTTTCCACAGTTGTAGCATTTGCCCTCGAACTTTTTATTATTCTTGGATTGACCACGATTGCCGTGATATTTTGGAGCTCCCCCTGTCTGAGAACTTCCTTCTCTTTGATGACTTTTCGCCTTGTCACCGTTTCTTTTAAATCCACCATCGACATGCTGCTTAAAGCTACCTTTGCTTCTATTGGTGTAGAGCGCTTCCTCTTCACCTTTTGATGAGACCCCTCCTCTTTGCTTAGCCAAAGCTTCTTGATCGGCAAGCAAATTTTCAAACTCGACAAGTGATGGTTGAGTCGGCCATCCTTGTACAGCGGCAAAGAAGCCTCGATATTCGGGTCTCAGACCATGGATAATTATTCTTTTTATCCTGGATTCCACAATAGCAGCAGTAGGATCTAATTCAGAAATTTCACGGCAGATCGACTTTACTTTGTAGAAATACTGAGCAATCGTCATGTCGCATTGTGCAACTGACAATAGCTCGTTCTTGAGAAGCTGTAGCCTTGTATCATTCCTTCTTGAAAAAAGTGTGGCGAAGGTGTCCCATGCTTCTTTTGGTGTTGTAGCGTTTCTTATGTGCTCTAGCAATTCTTCTTCAACTGTTGTCTTTAGGACAAACAAAGCTTTACCTGCTTTGATTTTCCACTTGCGCAAAATGCCAGTGGTGTCTTCTTCCGGTGGTGTGACGTCGTTGCCACCGACGACTTCCCAAAGATCTTGGCCTTGTAGGTAAGACTCCATGCATGTTGCCCACGTGTTGTAATTTTGGTTATTGAGCTTCTTGATTCCTCCAACTACTTGAAGGTCACCCATCGTGCCAGCAGAGTTTCGATACACTAAACAAGATTAACCTTGCAAAGTACTGAACTCCTCACAATTCTTGGAAGCTTCACCCAAGTCGGCCCGTGGTCGAACCGCTCTGATACCAATTGTTGAGAACTATTAGAGTACACAACTCTAATATTTAAATTGGTAGAGAGACAACACAAGTAAACAAATTACTTGTATTAAAGACATAAAATATTACAACACAGCCACTCACAAAGAAAAGCTCACAGCTTGGATTAGCTTGGATTATTACAAAGAAGGTGCCTCCTCCTATTTATAGGCTTTGAGGAGGTTAATCCAATGGTTAGAAGCTATACAAGTGTCACCCATCTAAGGGCGGTTCTAGAATCTTCCATATTCTACACTTTTCTTTTATCTACTTACAAGCTTCTAGAATACTTCTAGAGTATTCCATGTTCTAAGAGATTCTACACCTTTCTTAGATATTTCTAGATACACATCAACAGCTGTACTTCTCTAGCTTATTCTAGAGAATTCTCAAAACCATTCAATTATCTAACTTCTAGTTTAATCTAGAAGAACACCTAGCTTAGATATTTCTAGATAGCTACCAACTTACATGCACATCAATAGCTATACTTCTCTGGCTTATTCTAGAGAATTCTCAAATGGGCTGGGGTTGATATATTTAACATTCCTGTCATATATTATATATATTATAGCTCCTCTTGCCTTCTTTAAGCTATAAGTTGCTAGAAAATTCAGAACTGCAAGGGCAGGTCTCTGAAAATTTATATTGTTTCCTTTACGTTCTATGTAATGGGTGGCCTATCAGCTGATAAAGCAATCATCAATCTTGGCATTTTCTTCCAGTTATCAACAATTTTTGTACTGTGGAGAGTCTGCTTGGCAAAAGATGTTCCAGCTAATTTTGTGTTTGGGGATTCACTGGTTGATGTGGGAAACAACAACTACATCATATCACTGTCCAAGGCTAATTATGTTCCCAATGGAATTGATTTTGGGAAGCCAACAGGACGATACACAAATGGAAGAACCATTGTTGACATTATAGGCAGGTTCTCTACATTTTCCATTGTTTGTTTCTGGCTCTTCATGCTTTTAACAAAAGGTTGGCTAATTTTCAGTCTCATGATCAACAAACAGGTCAGCATCTGGGTTTTAAAGGGTTCACTCCTCCTTACTTGTCTCCCACAACAACTGGACCAGAAATTCTGCAGGGTGTCAATTATGCTTCAGGTGGAGGTGGGATTCTCAATCACACAGGAAAGATATTTGTAAGGCTACTTCTGCTATACTCAATGAAGTTTTTTGATGCTTTTGTAATCGATGTTATATGTGTTAATTTGATGAAAGATCTTATCTTATTGACAGGGTGGTAGAATAAACTTGGACGCACAGATAGATAACTTTGCAAATACCAGGCAGGACATTATCTCAAGCGTTGGTCTTCCTGCTGCTATAAAGCTATTTAGAAAGGCTTTATTCTCAATCTCAATCGGCTCGAATGATTTCATTAACAACTACTTGACACCCGTTGTCTCAGCTTTTGAGCAGAAGTTAATACCTCCAGAAATGTTTGTGGACACTTTGATTTCAAGATTCAGACTACAATTGACAGTAAAAGAATTTTCTCTTTTGTAACTCAAGACTATTTTATTGTTCAGTATTACCAGTCTTACTAATAGCAGATTCATATATAATGCTTTCAGAGACTCTACAATTTGGGTGCAAGAAAGATTGTTGTGACAAATGTAGGACCTATTGGATGCATACCCTTTCAGAGGGATACAAATCCAGGAGCAGGAGATAGCTGTGTTGAGTTTTCAAATCAGTTGGCAAGGTTATTCAACACCCAGTTGAAGCCCCTTCTCACAGAGCTGAACACCAATCTTGAGGGTTCAAAATTTGTTTATGCAGATGTTTATCACATAGTAGAAGATATCCTTGAGAACTACATATCATATGGTGAGAGAAAGCTATGAATTTTCACTCTCAATTTGCTTATTCTGTAACATTGACACTCATTTTGTTTTGTGATTAACAGGTTTTGAAAATGCAAATTCTGCATGCTGCTATGTTTCTGGGAGGTTTGGGGGTCTAATCCCATGTGGTCCTCCATCCAAAGTTTGTAGGGACAGATCCAAGTATGTGTTCTGGGACCCTTACCATCCTTCTGATGCTGCTAATGTGATCATAGCAAGGCGTCTCTTGTATGGTGACTCCAATGATATCTCACCCATCAATGTTTTCCAACTCACCCAATCTTCTTGATCTGTTGGCTGCATCAGAAGCAGTCAAATCATGTACGGTTGTAATAAAAGCTTCATTATGAATTAAAAGATCTGGATGAAGGTTTCGAAAGTCAATACATTAGAAAGTGGATCTGTTGTTACCGAAAAAAGAAATAGGACTTGAAAATGTACCAATAGTAACAAATTATTGAGTACCAAATGAAAATTTCCATAAATTAAAAAGAAGCAGGCTGGGCCTTTAATGTCATATTGAGGCCCACTTATAAACTTGTTTGGGCTTAGACTTTTATTTTCAAGCCCACCCAAGTGCAGCCCAATATCTAGTGATATAGTTCCATTATTTGGTGGCGCGCACCAGCCAGAGTCTGTTCGATCTTGACAGCGACTGACGTCACCGATAAGCCATCGAAGCACGCAGTCCGAGACCGAACACACACAAAACAACGCACACCGCAACGCATTTTCAATCCGATTCCCATTTCAATCTGAAACCCAAATCCGTATACCAAAACGCCGTCGTTTCATATCCAAACATGGAACAACGCCAATACTCGCCTGACAATCTCATACTCGTAAACCAGGAGCGCGGAGGAATCGCATTCGTAACAATCAACCGTCCCAAGTCGCTCAACTCGCTGACCCGGCCAATGATGGTGGACCTGGCCCGAGCCATCAAGTCCTTGAATCAAGACGACTCCGTCCGGGTCATCGTTCTGTCCGGGTCGGGCCGCGCGTTTTGCTCGGGGGTAGATCTCACGGCCGCCGAGGACGTGTTTAAAGGGGACGTGAAGGACATAGAGACCGACCCGGTGGCCCAAATGGAGCGATGCCGGAAGCCCATTATTGGAGCCATTAACGGGTTCGCGGTAACTGCCGGATTCGAAATCGCGCTCGCCTGTGATATAATCGTCGCGGCTAAAGGAGCTAAATTCGTTGACACACACGCAAGGTCTGTATGATTATGAATCTCTTCTTTCAAAATTATGAATCTCTTCTTTAACAATTTTGGACGGGCCTCCGAAGTCCGAATTGGTACGACAGGATCCGATTTATTAACCCGTTTTTGTTTAGGTTTGGGATATTTCCGTCGTGGGGTTTGTCGCAGAAGCTGTCGAGGATTATAGGGCCCAACAAAGCGCGTGAAGTGTCACTAGCGGCCACGCCTCTATCCGCGGAGGTGGGTGAGAGCTTGGGCCTAGTGAACCATATTGTCGAAGAAAGTGAGTTGCTGAAGAAAGCGCGTGAATTGGCTGAGGCAATTGTGAAAAACAACCAAGACCTGGTGTTGAGGTACAAGGCTGTTCTTAATGATGGGCTTAAGCTGGACCTGGGCCGTGCTCTTGCACTCGAAAAGGTAACTGTTCTGTTTTAAGTTATGTTTGGTCTTTGTGACCAAAATTACCATTTTTTGTCTCACATTCTTGATGAGTTTATACCTGAAATGTTGGTTTAATTTTCTAGAAAACATAACATGTTATAGTTATGGTCATGGGTATGGCCTATGTAACCTTAATATGCATGGATATAGTATGAGACAGTTCAATGAATTATGTTATGTTATGTTATGAGATAGTCAATTGAGATCGCATATTTGGATTATGTTATGTTATGTTATGAATTCACTTATTTACTGCATGTTCCTCATGACTGTTGTTTTCAGGAGAGAGCTCATGAGTATTACAATGGAATGACCAAGGAGCAGTTTAAGAAGATGCAGGAATTTATAGCAGGTCGGAGTTCAAAAAAGCCTTCTTCCAAGTTGTAGAATTTCAGAGGGACTTGCTTGTCTTCCACTTCAAACATAACAATGGGTGATCTCCCAAAACGACAGCAATCCACATGTCAGCTGTTTAATGTAATTGGGTATGTAATACTGGTTGACTGCAGACCTAATAACTGTTTCACCTTTATGAAAGTATTCTCAAATCTCACTTCAATGGGCTTTACATGAATTATGGTCAATGGGAATGGTGGAATTGGTTGAATTTTACTGCTCTGGATCGACATGAGGAGCTGCTTTATATTTCACAAAGCAACATTACTCTTCCCAGTTAGATATAGGCTAATGCCCAGTAGTGCTGGTGAAATCTGGCAACAGGGTTATAGGATTAACTTTATATATGCATGACATCATCTGCAAACTTGAGAGAACAAAGAGAACAAAGAACAAAGTGGTGCTATTGCCACCCACCAATCCTATTTCTTCATCCCCACACAATTTTAAAATACACATTAATCTTCTCAATTCACCCTCCACTATTCCAAAATTCTCCATTTCTCTTCCCATTTACTATCCTCTTCCTCCAACCTTAACCCTGATCAAGAAAAAACTAGATAGAGTGCTTCCAATCCATGGCTCTTGTAATCATGACAAAATTACACCACATGGTTTTATGACATAATTAAGCTTTCAGATGGATGCATATAATCAAAGATATCGCTTTAATCTGCAAATTACAATCGTTTTTCTCATTAGTAAGAAAACCATGGCAAGCCAGTAGCTAGCTAATAGTTTAGCTTTATATCTTCTTCTATTTACCAGATTAAACGATTAATTAATACAGCTTTCCATTTGCTGGCACTTTAATATGTCAGTGTACAAATTAGGACACTTCTGTCACGTCTGCTAATGGCCATTGCCCCTTGCCCACCATTGGTAGATTAGTAGCTGGTAATTAGTAAGGTGATATTAATTATGATATTAATAATTTGCCTTTGCTTGGCAATCGCTGAAATTCAAATATGCAGAATGTATTTGCTGGGTTTCTCTATTTTGACAAAAAGAAAGAGATGGATTGCTCAATAAGGGTATCCCACCAAATAAATCTGTGGGTCCCTAAGATCTCTCTTTTACAACTTTGGTGTACCCCTTAAGATCTCTCTTTTACAACTTTGGTGTACCCCTTTGTTTACTTGATTTTTCATCTTACCTGGATATTGTGATTCAAAAGTGCATCGGTAAAAGAGAGAATATATTCAAATGGGGTTACATTCTTAGATTTAGATTTGTAATACATGACTATGATTATAGCACAGCAGCAACAAGAAAAACAAATTTATGTATAATACTACTTCTGCTTGCTTGCTTGCTTTCTAGCTTGCTTACTTGCTTGATTACAAGCGAAGAGTTATTGATAAAGTCAATAACCTAGCTACAACATATAAATCAAATGTTCTTATGAAGTAGAGGGTATGACCATCACTCTCTCAATTACTCTCTCCCATGAGCAGAATGGAGAACATGGATGAGTGGGAAAGAACGTGGAACAACAAAGCTTGGAGTTCAAGACTCAAGAACTCTGTAAAGACCTGAGATTAAATAATTTGAAGGGACACAATCAGACCAAATTTTACTTGCAAACGTGTTGCACTCATGCTAACTTAAGCATCAAAGTGTCTTTGCATGTAACACCCTTCTTCGCTCTCGTAGATGACGACCATAGAAAGAGTTTGACTTTACAAAATCATCAAGAATAATCTTTATTGACTAATTATTTTCTCTTTGAGAATTTTGGTTACAACATTTAGTATGTAGTAAGTCATCAGTCATAATTCTTGTTTTTCACTTTTTCTCACTTTGTTGGATATTGAAGTAAATATTATTGTACCATTCGTATCATATTTACCCTCACATGAATTTGGTTGGTAGTTGGTACAGACATGCTAGAAATCACCAAAATACGCAGAAAAGTAGCATAGCACTACAAGAACATTAACCACTAGGCATGCACTAGGCACTAGGCTGAGTAGTGCATTCAAAGGCAGCAAATTTGTTTGTGGTTCATTTCATACTTTAGTGATGACCCATAAATTGTTGCAAACTAGTGGCCTAACCTAAGGATTAGATAGCGGATTTAAAGTTACAACTACCATATACTCATTACCCTTGTGGTTTTATGCTTGTATCTAGAATTATAACCATCTGAATTGTAAACAAGAATAATATTAAGGGACCACAGATAATGAATCATTGAGACCCATCTTTTTATTAATCGATAAACTATGGTTAACTAATTTGGTCAAGAAAATCATTAGATACTGACATATAAACTAGGATCAATGAATTAAAGTACAATGCAGAGTCGATCTCTTGTAAAACTAATTATAATTGTATACAATATAGAATAACTTGCATTAGAAGTTAAACAAAAGAAGGGGAAAATCTGGATCGCATACAAAAAGGTGTAAATAATGAGCGTGAATTACATGGAGTGGGCCCCCTACTCACAAGTGAGTGAGTAAATCAGAAAGACCAAAACATTCCTCATCCTATTCCTATCCCGTCCTTGATTCTAATTCCTATACAATAATTTTGTCCTCTCTGCTCAAGTCCTAAAAGCCAAGGACAGTCCCTCCGTCCAATTACTAAATCTTCACAAAAAAGATGGCTCTCTCAACCCAAAACGACGAGATAGAAGAGAGTACTGACGCCGACGCCGACGCCGACGCCGCGTTTAAGCGATTTGACAACGTTTCGGACTACTCGGACCACTTCTACGCCAACCTCAGCACCAACGGCATAAGCCGAAACCTCAGCCAGAAGATCAATGAGGAGTGGAAGCTTCTCTTCGACCACCTCCCGAATTCCATCTACGTGCGCGCGTACGACACGCGCTTCGATCTCCTTCGCGCCGTCATCGTCGGAGTGCCCGACACGCCCTACCACGACGGGCTCTTCTTCTTCGACATCCGGTTCCCGCCCGACTACCCGACCCGACCGCCCCAGGTCCACTACCGCTCCTACGGGCTGAGGCTCAACCCGAACCTCTACGAGAACGGGCGGGTCTGCCTCAGCCTGCTCAACACGTGGCCCGGGAAAAAGCGGGAGAAGTGGGACCCGGCCCAGTCGACGGTTCTCCAGGTCCTGCTCTCAATCCAGGCGCTGGTCCTCAACGAGAGGCCGTACTTCAACGAACCGGGCCACGGTCACGGGATGCTGGGCCGGGCCACGTGGGAGAAGAAGTCCCAGGCTTACAACGAGGACGTGTTCGTTTTGGCCTGCAAAACGACGCTGTTTGTGCTCCGCAGGCCGCCCAGGAATTTCGAGGCTTTCACCGCCGAGCATTTTCGCCAGAGAGCGAGCGTGATACTGAGGGGGTGCAGAGCGTACGCGAACGGGCGCGTGGGAGTCGGGTACTACAGGGATGGTGGTGATGATGATGAAATTTTTGAGTCGTGTTCCAAGTCTTGGGATTCTGCTACGAATGTTTCGCGGAAATTCAAGGCGTCGATGGATCAGTTGTACCCGCAACTGTTTGCGTCTTTCAGGAGGAATGGGGCTTCGTTGGGGAGTTCGGCCGAGCACTTGGAGGTGGTGGAGAGGACTGGTACTACTACTATGACGTCGTTTAAGGCTCGGGAGGACAAGAAAGCTGGCAACAATTATGAGATTGCCAAGAAAGTCTTTGCGAAATTGAAAAAGGTCTTGGGATCGACGAAGCAGAAGAAGGACAAGAAGACTGCCACTGCCAACAAAACGCAGTGCTGCGTTGGGGCTGCTAAAGCAGCTGATCAATGAGCTTGGATGCAGTGCAGGGACAGAATTGAGATTTTCGTTTATTCTAGGGGTATTTTGGGTAAATAAAAGTAGTAGGAATTATTAGCTTATTAGGATTTACTTCTTTTGGGTTACGGCGCACGGGACAGGATGTTACGCTTTAAGTTAAGTTACACTTTATATGAATGGTTAATGCAAATTGGACATAAAGAAAGCCTTCCCCCTCCTACCACTCTTTCCATGAGTTATTCATCTCTCTATCACTCAATTTTATATATTACTTTTTACACATGGTCTTTATTAAATATGTGATAATACTTTTATTTAATTATTTGGTGATCCAAATAATATTAATAATTTATTGTTAACATATTTTTTTAACCATAAATATTATGTTTAGGTTCTATTTGAAAGATGTGATCAATAATGTGAATAATAAAGAGATGGGAAAAGATTTTGTGCCACATTATGGCACAAGTACATATCATTCTTTTATTATTTTTGTGATTATACACATCACCATTTATTTTAAATATAAAATTAATATTATATTTAGTGAAAGATCATCTTATCCAAGCCAAAT
>QANT01007406.1:0-22261 GCA_003254885.1 Purshia tridentata
CACGGGCTGGGAGGGCAGGGTGGGTTGGGGTGGGGTTGGGTTTCGCAGGTGGGGTGCGGGTGGGGCTGAGTTTCCCACCTGGGAGGGGGAAGAGCTGGGTTCGGTGGAAAGAGGGAGAGAGGCGCGATGGAAAGAGGGACAGAGGCGCGGTGGAGAGAGAGGGAGAGAGGCACGGTGGAGAGAGAGAGAGATTTGTAGAGGAGCGGCGGCGCTAGAGGAAGGCAGATTCGTGAGGAAGAAGAAAGAAGAAGGCGTGAGTGGTTTTAATTGTGAAACTTTGGGCGACGAACACATTTCGTCGCCCAAAGTCTTAAGCCGTCGCCCATATAAGTTCCAACACGCTGGTTTGTCACCATTTTGGGCGACAAAATATTAGTTGTCGTCGAAAAGTCCGTTGCCCCAAATCATTAAGGCAACGAAACAATTTTTGCCGTCGCGCAAAATGTAGTTCATCGTTTAGATTGGGGCGACAACAATAATTCGTCACCCAAAATATCCAGGGCGACGATTATTTTTTTGCGTCGCCCAATTTTTGTGTGAGCGGCCAAAATTATCGCCGCCCAAAACCAAGATTATCGCCCAAATGTTATGGGGCGACGAAAAACAGCTCGTCGCCCAAAATTTCGTCGCCCGAACTCTTTTTTCTTGTAGTGACCCATGGCTCCAGTATCAACCACCCATGCACTATCACAAGCAGAAGCAGAAGTACATAAAGCATAGCTAAATTTACCTGGCTCAATCTCATGTGCAAGTGCAACATTAGATTTATCAATACTCATGGGTGCCTGTATTTTGTAGGAATAGGACAATAAAAATAGAGCAGGAATACCAAATATTGAAGCATTGTTCACGACACTATAGCAAAACACTACTCAGGGCATTGTAGCAAATTACTGTTGATGGGTATTGTAGCGAAGCACTGTTCACGACACTGTATCGAGGTACTGTTCACAGATACTGTATCAAAGCATTGTTCACGGCACTGTAGCGAAGTACTGTTCACGGGTACTGTAGGATTTTTTTTTTTTTTTTTCAATGAGGATCAGATCATAGCAGCGGAATTTTCTTGCAGTAGAGCACAAACACAGATCTTAGCAATAGTTGAGCAAGTCAAGGATTAGAGCACAAGCAGGGGTTGGCAGTTTAGCAGTAGTTTAGAGACAAGGTAGTTTGAGCAAAAAATCAATTCTAGGGTTTTGGATCAATTTAGCTCTAATACCATGACAAATATAAAATAGTGAAATAGTTTTCTATATATTCTTTCCAACTTTAGAAGGTAGATATAGTGATACAAACCCTAGAAACTCTAGGAGATACAATCCCAGTAGACATAGAAAACTAATTACACTTAATTAAACAATTAATTAAATAACACTCACGCCAACACGTTCTAATAAAGATGTAAAGAAAATGGTAAAAGATAGAGTTTGTTATAATAATGTTCATATTTACAATGTGATTCCTTTGTATGTTGAAGGAACAAAATATAATGTAGCAGAAGTATGGTGATAAAAAATAGTAGGTGGTGGAAGGTTAACAAAATAAAAGTGTATGCAAGCATATAAATTATTGCTGGAGTTGGAAGTTTGTATATACAAAACATATGCAGTATTGAATTACGGATATATTGTTCAAAAAATGATAACCTTAGATAATCCTATGCTACTAAAATTATAAATTGTGATCAACTTTGGTGTTTGTTCACTGGTAGGAGGGAGTGTTGCTTGGTGTTGAGTTCATTTTATAGCATTTATTTAACCTTCATATCTTACATTTTAGTCCTTGTGATTTAATTTCTTTCATATTTTAAGTCTTATTTTAATTAGTGAGTTAAATCAGTTTTTACCTTATTTTAGTTTTAATTAGGTTTCTTTTATTTTTAAATTAATTGTATGAATTTTAAGTAAGTTGTTTTTATTTTTAAGGTTTTTGTTTAAACTCAAAGGCCCAAAAACAAAGGAAATTGAAGAAGCCCAAACATGCAAAGCCCATTTCTTCTCTCAGCAAATCATATTGCGACAAATGGTAATATGACAACTTTTTTCGTGGTTGTCGCCAACCTTCTCACCCATGACTCACACTCCTTCTTGTGTAAATGGTGTCACAATAAATTGTTGACATATATCTTTATTTAGATATTTTAAACCCTAGTCTTTGCCTATTTAAGGAAACTTTTATCTCACATTTTAGGATCCTTACCTTAGATTTATTTTTGCTACCTCTTTTAGTATTCTTCTAGGATTTCTCTCAAATGTCTTTTAGGCTATTTTGTTAGAGAGAATAGAAGTTTTAATATTTTGTTCATGCACTTTTAAATTAATGCAATAAAATTTTTCATGTCTCTTCTTCTCTCTCTTTAATTTTTATGCTTCTAAGTAATTATTTTATTTACTCTTGTCTAGTTTAAATGGCATTTTATTCTTCTTTTCCCTTTTATTTTAGTTTAATACTCATGGGTGCTCCCTAAACCTCCTCACTAAGGTGAGGGAGAAGCACCACCATGAAAATTATCAAGTAAGCTTTCCTTAGTTAATTTCCCACAATTTAGATCTTACAAACTCTAGATTTTGTTCATAAAATGAGAAAGAATTATGTTTTCACCCATGATATCATTTATCATGGGTAGTTAGAATTATTTCCACATTTTTGCTTTGTAATCAATTGTTTTAATTTAAGCTATTTGAACTCTAGTTGCTCCTTAGTTTTGGTTCACTTGGGTTGCTTAAAGTTTATAGTTTTTAAGTAAGAACAATATATACCATACAATTATTTAATTTATATCTTAAAATATAAATATTATTGGGTAAGGGCATCAAGTTGACTTTTAGGTGCCCTCTTATGTGGGAAATTGTTAAGAAAATTACTAGAATAATAATTATGGTAGTGTAGAACATTAACCTTGGTGTTTATACCATTGTTCAAGTTCTAGTCTTTAAATTATTGCACTTATCTTTTAGTCTTTTAAATTATTGCTCTTTTATTTATTTTTAATTCATGCATCTAAATAATCAAGTTGACTTTTAGGTGCCCTCTTATGTGGGACATTGTTAAGAAAATTACTAGAATAATAATTATGGTAGGGTAGAACATTAACCTTGGTGTTTATATGACACACCCCGACCCTCGGGCCCTTTTTCTGAGACTGTGAGCCATGAATATAAAATAATTTACTGAAGAACAACTGTAATTTTACAAAACAATTCCCATAAAACCAAGTGTAAAACCTTTTACATAAAAATCACAGTGTATAATAAGTTTCTGAAGCACTGCCGGTCCCACTGTCTCGTCTTCTCTCCACCGCCTCCTCATCTTGCTCAACCTGCAAAACCAAAACCCTGCACCCAACCATAGGTGCACCGGGTTTACACAAACCCGGTAAGCTCACTAGAGCTCGTATGAGTGAAAACTACTGTAACCTCAAAATAGAAATTCAATAAAATACTCAATTCACAATCCATCTTAAGCCTCAAAATACAATCCAGCCACAAGTCACAAACACAATTCTCATCCTGATTACCAAATCCTCTAACCAATCAGTTCCACTGTACCAAACTGTAATACTTCTATTTATCCTCAATTGCACCTCTAAACTGAAATAACCTCGGAACCATCCACGAGATCCTTACTTGAGATCCAACTAGATCCTTCAATTGAGATCCACTAATCCTCGAACAATAACCACTGATTCTTATTTAGAATCCAACTTAATCCTCAACTGATACCCACTGTTATTCCAATCTCATACTCAAGCCTTTAACCTTAAATAACCTTTAACACCTCGAGATCTGCAATCCTAATTTCCATACCCTCCTTAACTGGCAAACAACCAACAATCAACAAAGCACACAAGGCAAATTTAACCTCAAATAACCTTTAAACTGTCAGGAATTCCAATCCTAATTCTATACCCATAACTAGCAAACAGCAACCAATCAAATAAGCACACAAGGCAAGCGACTGAACTGAAACTGAAACTGAAAATTTAATGATCTTAAGTTCACTCACCAAGTCCACAACTCAACAACCAAATCACCAATTAAATAAAACCAACACCTCAAACTAATAATCCAAGTCAAAATCACAAATCCTCAATGCCCAAAATAACCTCAAACCCCCAAGGACTTTAAAAGGCTATCCAACAAGGAAAACTAGGGACGGGTCGTAACAGTACTTAAAACACAAACTATGAGATAAAACTCAGTGAGTGGATAAAAATAATTTAAACGATCCTTTGTTCAACATAAGTATATTAATATGAAACTTGTCTTTCAAATTCCCCAGTTTCAAAACCAATTCTCAAAATCATAATATCAAACCATCAATTCCGGGTCCCACCCGTCATAAATCCAAAACCTTCATAATTATACAAAGTATAAATTTAGAAAAAAAACTAGATATGCATATACGGTTCCAAATATTTATAAGAGTTTAAGCATTAAAAATAAGTAGTAGCAGTACCAGACATTTACCAGTATATCAAAATACTTAAAAGTCTCACCGTAGTACCCTTAAACTCTATCAATACGTACACGTGGGCCAATACGTGTACATAGATATGGCTAACCTTTATCAATACGCGAACACACAATGTTTAGCATAGATTCCAAATTGATCATACACGAACACACAATGGTTCGCATAGATCCCAACTTTATCAATACGCAAACACACAATGGTTCGCATAGATATTGATCATACGCGAACACACAATGGTTCGCATAGATCCCAACTTTATCAATACGCAAACACACAATGGTTCGCCTAGGTTCCAGCCATTTACTCCCGGGTACTGTCCAGTGGTTTAAAACCATAACCAATATCTCCGCAAACATATTACATATACATTATCAAAATATCATAAGATAAATATTTGCGAATAAAAAAGTTATTCAATCAAATCACAATTTCAAAGGATACTTAAATAAATTCAAAACAAATCTTAAACATTTAAAAAGACAAACTTTGAAACCAAAAAAAATCCACTCACTAGCAAACAGCAAAAAGTGGCAAACAAAGCAACCACACAAGTAACTGAACTGGAAATTAGTTGAACTTAGGTTCACTCACAGTGACCACGCGAAAAGACCGAATTGCCCTTCGTGTCCTTCGTGGTTCCTTTGCTCGGATTCTAAAATCCGGCAGCATAATGGCATCGGGGATACAAATTCCCAAGCCGAGCGTACCTGTTAAGACCAGACAACCAAGCAACAACAACAAAGTTCACAACCAAGCCAATAAATCACAGAAACGGACGGGAACCACCACGCACGGTGGCTGCCCGACCTTCGAAAAACACACGGAAGGGTCCAAGAAACTCACCCAACTCACCCACAAGCTCGGGTGGTTGGCCCGAGGCCAAAAACCAGAGAACGGTCACTGGAACCGTCACACGCAGCGGGTCCCGCGACGGTCAACGGGCGGTCAACTGTCAAAAACGAAACCCGCGTTTAGCTAAAACAAATTACACAGGCACGTAGAGGAGATCGAGGGGATCGATTCTCGAACCTGGGTCGAGGGCCAAAAGTGGCCGGAAAAGGAGGAAAACTGGCCAGAAAGCCGGCGGCACAACCACACTAAATCTGCCGTCCACGGCGGTCCCACAGGTCAATCGAACTCACCAACACGTTGGGCTCGACGAGAGGAAGAGATCTGGGCAGGTGGGAGGTCGCGTCATCGCCGGAATCGCCGAGATCACCGCCGTGACGCCGACTATGCACGAGCGACTGTAACTGCTGCTGCGTCTTCAATACTGATCGGAATGATGATCTGAGACCATCAGTGGAAAGGCGTCGTCGATAGCTTTCCAACGATACCAAGATCGCCAGAATCGGACATCAAACGAAGAAGTTATGGCCATTCAAAGTTTGGCCTTGGAGAGAGAAGTGAGAGTGCGGAAGAGAAGAGAGAATGAAGAAAAATCTGGGTTTTGGAGCCTTGGAGAGAGAAATGAGAGTGCGGGAGAGAAGGGAGAGAATGAAGAAAAATCTGGGTTTTGGGCTTTTAAGAACAACTTTTTCGAAATTACCAATTTGTCCCTCTTTTCACACAACCATAACTTCCAAACCGTAGCTCCGTTCGACGCGTGCTACGTGTCTACGAACTCGTGAGGACGAGACCTTTCCAACGAACCCAAGGTCAACGCGAAAAGACCTCGCGAACAAAAAGTCAACTTTTTCCCCTTTAAAATCCAACTTTTAATTGAAAAACGTCCAAAACGTTTTACTTTCCAAATAAAATCCCGAAAATCTTTAAAAAACTTTTCAAACCCACTTTTGAAGGTACGGGGTGTTACAGCTGCTCGCTCCATAATCCTAATTTCAAGCTATAAACCAACTTAATTTCCTTCTCGACTCAAAACCCATGCCACTAGCTTATTTTTACCCGATAATTTCCTCAATTAACCTCCATTCTATCTAACTTGGTCGAGTGTCGTCAGGGTGTCGTTTCGACAACCTAAAAAGTGTCCAATTTCGCCCCAAACTCACTATTTCTCCGACTTCCTTCAAACCAATTATTCTAAACCTCAATAGATCGTTCCTAAAGATGAAAGTCACGTCCAATGCCAATTAAATCACCATGCACACCTTAATTTTCTAGAAATCCCGAAATAGGCATAAGCACCAACGACCAAACTTCCAATTTCCCCAATAATTTCCTAAATTTCTCGTTCCAATCTTCGATTAGAGGTTTCTAATGACGGGAATTACCTAAAATACCCAACAATTTGATTCCATTTCAAATACCCATGCAAAACCCGAAAATGGCCTATAATTTCCCAAATTCAATCTCTCATAATTTCTCCAAATTAAACTACCAAACCATAGGGGAACGAAAGACCATGAAAAGGGGAGAAAACCCACCTAAAATCACGGAGATTCGTGCCGGAATCTGGCCTAAATTGACGAACAAGTGGCGGCGGCTGGGTGCCTTCCGGTGTCATTTCGCGTCTGGGGGAACAGCTGGCTGTCGTGGGGGAGCTCGAGCTGGCTGGTCGGCGGCTGGGGAGTGATTCTCGGCCAGCCCCGTTGCCTAATATCACCGGAGACAGGTTGGACTTGGTGGCAGCAGTACACTCGCACGCAGGGGAGAATGAGAAAGTGGGAGAGAGAAGAGAGAGAGGGGCTGGGGGCGTCGGGAGGTCACTGGCCGGCGACTGGAGACGTCGCCGGCGGGTCTAGGTGGCCGGTTGTGGAGGTGGCGCAGGGGAGAGGAGAAGAGGAGAAGATGTTGGGCTGGCTGGGTTGGTTTCGCGTGGGAAAGGAAGAAGAGAGAGATAAAAAGGGGGAAAAAGATTCCAGAAATTTCTGGAATTTCAAACCCATTTTAAAGTAATTACAAGTTTGCCCCTCACTTTGAACCTCC
This sequence comes from Purshia tridentata, assembly GCA_003254885.1. Classification (NCBI taxonomy): domain Eukaryota; kingdom Viridiplantae; phylum Streptophyta; class Magnoliopsida; order Rosales; family Rosaceae; genus Purshia; species Purshia tridentata. The sequence continues at coordinate 7,363 of QANT01007406.1, forward strand.
GTATTTCACAAACCGTAGCTCCAAACGACGCATGCTACGTGTCCACGAACTCGTAGTGTCGAGCTCTACGTAACCTTGTCAAAGTCAATTCTGAAATCCTAGAAATTTAAAAAGTCAACCTTGAGCTCTTTTATCACGTTCATAACTTTTTAACCGTAACTCTAAATCACCCATGCCGCGTGTCAATGAACTCGTGAGTTCAAGACCTTCCTAATGGACCCAAAGTCAAAGCTAAAATCTTACTAGAACCAAAAGTCAACGTTGGGCCCTATTAACATTTACTTAGGAAGGTACGGGTCGTTACAATCTCCCCTCGTTAAAAAAATTTCGTCCTCGAAATTTCATACACGTGGTGGAAATCTAGTTCTCAACTTCCTTCATTTCTTCCTTTGTTCTTTTCAAACTATAAGCCACCACGCTTCTGCTGCGCTACTTTGATTAAAAATCCCACTAAATTAACCAACAATTTCCTTAAACTCCCCTTAGTGTTTCTTTCCTAGAACACTGTTTTCCCCCATAAACTACGCTATCTAGTACACTCCAACTACAAATAAAATATTCTTACATAAGCTCTTTACCTTAAATTCATTCCTTTTAACCACTTAATCACTTTTTATTCCCAATTATCTTTTTCCATGCATCCTAATGAGAATTTCTCATTAGCCCCACTTACCATTTCGCAATCGATATCACACTTATCTCCCCAAAAATTTTTACTTAGAATCTCACTAAATTCTCCAATTGACCCCAAATTATACTTAAGCTTCGTTATTTAAAAAAAGCAAATCTACGTGAACTTAACACTTAACAAGATATGGGTCTTCCACCCAAACTAGATCACGTACCTAAAATAACATCTGGAGAATCGGATTGACAGGACCCTCCCCGAGTTCCACCCTTGAACTCGGGGTGATCCTGCGGGAATCCAATGTCAAGGAAAATCCTACCGAAAATTCGGCAGAACCTCCCCTGAAATTGGACTAACCCTGGATTACCCTTCTTTAGAAAACCTGTAAATCACACTTCTAATCCAGCTCCTCTACCACAAACAAGGGTCTCCGACCCAAAATTATAATAAAAGGGAAACTAAGGTAATGCTTATGCTAATAACCATGACATTTACACCGTGACAATCCAACTACGGTAAATAGTGCAATTAAAAAGACATTAGGGGAGAATTTACAAGTTTCTACAATCTATGAAATCCTCGACGCGTCTCCGGCTCGACTGCTTCACCGCAGTTACCTGGGGGAAATTTTAAAAGAAAACCACAACAAGTAAACGTGAGACAACCCAGTGAGTGGACAAAAATAAATTAACTTTTACAGTTAACCAAAATTTTCGTACAAGGGCTTAACCAACTGTGCATGAAAACCCCCAGTTTTTGAAATAGATTTAAAATGTTCGTTAACAAATCATTTGGACATAACTAGTAAAAATACTTTGCGCTTTCTTAATTTTGAATGAACGAAAATTTCATCATGCAACTCCAAGATTTTTCCCGCATAGACAAAATCTTGAGAATTTAAAACGAGTATTTTGCTTGCTCCCAACTTCCCCGTATAGCCTGCCGTACATGCGCAGGGCCCATAGCCTGTCATACGCATGCAGGGCGATATCCTACCGTACATGTGCAGAGCTGGAGTGTGTCATACACATGCAGGGCCATTAACCTGCCGTACGTGCACGCAGGGCCGCCCCCAAAGGGCAGAGCATCCCGGCACACGGCCCAAAGCCTATGTGTGTGCCGTGATGGGTCCCAAAGACCTATATACTTCCATTATCCAAGACGGGTACTAAGTGGGTGCTTAATAAAATCCAAATCCATCCGTACTCAATCATCCACATGAAAAATTGAATAATTCTATTTGAATGCATTCTTAAAAATTTTGGAAAAAAATCAATAATTGTTCCAGAAAAACCTTACTTTAAATTGGTTTCACACAATCTCAATCATACTTTGATAAATACATATCAACCCATAAACCCAATTAATAGCACTCCAAATCCCAAAATCAATATATTGCATTGAAATTCATGACTACGCAAAACATACGAAAATGAATTAAATTTAAAACTTGAGAAACTTAAATAAAATGGAGTCCACTCACAGTCAAGGAGTCTAGTCTCGTTGCTCGGCTGGGTCGCCTTCAATCTCGGGTGTCGTCCCTATAAGAAAAAAAATACGTCATTAGTTCCCTCACTTAAAGTGTCCGTCTATGTCTAAAATTTGGGGTTTCGCTAACCTAGGTCTTTTCTATACAACCCAAGTTAATAGCCCGCTTAATAAAGTCTAAAATCAACGATGATTTCTGAATTCCACGATTAATGGGTCGGACTAACCTCAACCCCAAACAAAGTGGCGTTTTCAACCCCAATTTCACCATTTCCGCCTTTTCCTTCGAACCCATCATTCCAAACTCTAGATTAGATTTCTAAACGATGGTAATTAGCTAAAACATCACTAATTTATGCCAAATCCCCAATTTTCGAGCAAGCACCCGAAGTAGCTAAGCCTCCTCCACAAATTCCTAATTTCTTCCATTTTTCCTTAAAGCCCAAGGTTCTAAACCACAATTTATGTGCTCTAAGGTTGGAAATTAGTAAATTCAACCCCAATTTCGCACCCCAAGCCACAATTTTCCGATTTTCAGATTTGGGGTTAAATCCCAATTTCTTCTCATGTCTCAAATAAATTCAATTTGACAGCCCAACTCCAAGAGAAATTAAATGGTGGAAGAAGGAGGGAGGAAACCCACCTAAATGGGCAAGAAAAACGCCGGAAACTGGCCGGAAAGCTGGAGTTTGCAGCGGCTGGTGGCTTCTCTCCGTGCAGCGGCGCGCGCAGGCGTTGGGGTCGGCGTCGTGGGTCGTGGAGGCTGGCGTCGGCGGGAGGAAACCTTGGTCGGTGGCTGGGCGTTGGTCGGGAATGGCTGGATGGGAGGGAAGGGATGTCACGCGCAGGGAAGGGGAGAAACTGGTCTGCGGGCTGGGAGGGGGAGAAAGGGAGAAAAAAAGGAGGGGGGACTGTTCCAGAAAAATCTGGAATTTTTAAGCTAAGTCACTTTATTTACAATTTTGCCACTCGCTTCCCACGTACATAACTTACAGACCGTAACTCCGTTTAACGCATACTTCCTGTCTACGAACTCGTGGAGCCGAGCACTACTTAACCATGTCAAAGTCCACTCCAAGGGCCCTATAATTCAAAAAGTCAACTTTTGGGTCCTTTGCCACGTGCAAAATTTTCAAACCGTCCCTCCAAACGGGACATGCCGCATGTCTATAAACTCGTAAGCCCGAGGCCTTCCTAATGGACCCAAAGTCAAACATCCAATCTCATCCAAATCCAAAGTCAACTTTTGGCCCCAAAACCATGTTAAAATTAAATGAAAAAAAAAAATTTTACCTTACGGAGTACGGGTCGTTACAATCTCCCCCCGTTAAAAAATTTCGTCCCCGAAATTTATTGGTTGTTAAAGAGATGGGGGTACTGAATCTTCATTTGCTCTTCTGGTTCCCATGTCGCCTCTTCCATTGTATGATTTCTCCAAAGTACCTTAACTAAAGGAATTATCTTTGTTCGAAGCACCTAGTCTCTACGATCCAAAATTTTTACTGGTTGTTCTTCATAAGATAGATCATCCTTCAAATCTTTGTCCGTAGCACCTGGTCTCTACGATCCAAGATTTGTACTGGTTGTTCCTCATAAGATAAATCATCCTTCAACTCGATTGGTTGGGCCTCTAATATGTGAGAAGGATCGGGTTTATACTTCCGTAGCATGGACACGTGGAAGACATCATGGATCCTTGAGAGTTCCATAGGTAATGCAAGTCTATAGGCGACTGGACCAACCCGTTCTATAACTTCATAGGTCCAATAAAACGAGGACTCAATTTTCCACGTTTCCCAAAACGCACTATACCTTTCCATGGTGACAGTCTCAAAAAAACTTTATCCCCCACTTCGAACTCGAGGTCTTTCCTGCGATTATCGGCATAGCTCTTCTGTCGATCTTGAGCCGCCTTTAATCTGCTCCGGATAACCTGTACTTTTTCTGCTGTCATTTGTACAAATTCAGGTCCCACCAATTTCCTTTCACCCACTTCATCCCAGCAAATAGGGGTTCTACATTGGCGACCATATAACGCCTCATAAGGTGCCATGCCAATAGTCGCATGGTAACTGTTATTGTAGGCAAACTCCATTAGTGGTAAATGAGTATCCCAATTGCCTTTAAATTGTAATACACATGATCTCAACATGTCTTCCAACGTTTGTATTGTCCTCTCTGATTGTCCATCCGTTTGTGGATGAAAAGCAGTACTAAAATGTAGCTTCGTACCCAAAGCTCGCTGTAAACTCTCCCAAAATCGGGAGGTAAACCTCGAATCCCTATCTGACACAATGGATACTGGGGCACCATGTAGACTCACCACTTCATCCACAAAAAGCTTTGCTAGCTTATCCAGGGTATATGTCTCACGAATCGGTAAAAAGTGAGCTGATTTCGTGAGTCTATCTACAATCACCCAAATGCCATCGTGGCCACTCTGTGTGCGAGGAAGTTTAAACAGAAAATCCATGGTAATGTGTTCCCATTTCCATTCAGGAATAGGAAGTGGTTGCATCAAACCTGATGGTTTTTGACGTTCCGCCTTCACTTGCTGACATATTAAGCACCTCGCGACAAACTCTGCTATTTCCCTTTTCATACCTGGCCACCAATAGTGCTCTTTCAGTGTACGGTACATTTTAGTGCTTCCTGGATGCATAGCATAAGCAGAACTATGTGCTTCCTCCAAGATTTCTCTTCGTAGTGAATCATCTGTGGGGACACATAATCTAGTGCCCATCATCAGAGCTCCGTCTTCTCTTACTGAGAGACCCGTTCTCAAACCTTTCTCCACTTCACTTTTCAGCCTTAGTAACATAGGATCCTTAGATTGTGCCTGGCACACTTTATCGATCAACATCGGTCTAACCCGAAAATTTGCTAGCAAGGCCCCAGTTTCATCTACCGACAAGCTGGTTCCTGTTGTTCTTAGCTCCACCAATAAAGGTAGGTGTACCGTTTTCACCTGTGCCAAGCTACTGGAAGCCTTCCTACTCAACGCATCCGCCACCACATTGGCCTTTCCAGGGTGGTACTCAATAGTGCAATCATAATCTTTTATCAACTCTAACCACCTTCTTTGCCTCAAATTAAGTTCTTTTTGAGTGAGTAGATACTTGAGGCTCTTGTGATCAGTGAAAATCTGACAGGACGCACCATACAAGTAATGTCTCCAGATCTTCAAGGCAAAGACTACTACTGCTAGCTCTAAATCATGGGTGGGATAATTCAACTCATGTTTCTTAAGTTGTCTAGAAGCATAGGCTACCACCCTGCCATTTTGCATCAATACACAACCCAGACCTTTTCTCGATGCATCACTGTAGATCACGAACCCACTATCACCGTCTGGGAGTGTTAAAACTGGAGCTGACGTCAATCTGTTTTTCAATTCTTGAAAGCTAGATTCGCATTCGTCAGTCCATTCATACTTGACTCCCTTCCGGGTTAGCCGAGTAAGTGGCGCTGATATCTTCGAAAAGTTTTCCACAAAACGCCGGTAATAACCAGCTAATCCCAGGAAACTCCTTATCTCTGTTACACAAGTTGGCCGTTCCCAATTCTTCACCGCTTCCACTTTTTGAGGGTCTACCATGATACCCTCGGCGGAAATCACGTGCCCCAAGAACCCCACCTTATTCAACCAAAACTGGCACTTATTGAATTTAGCATAAAGTTGATTTTCCCTTAATGTATGTAGCACCGTCCTCAAGTGCTCCTTGTGTTCATCGTCGCCACGGGAGTACACCAAGATGTCATCGATGAACACAATTACAAACCGATCCAAATAGGGACGGAATACTCGATTCATGAGGTCCATAAAAGCTGCGGGAGCATTCGTCAACCCAAAAGGCATTACCAAGAATTCGTAGTGTCCATATCTAGTTCTGAAAGCAGTCTTAGGTACATCGGCCTCCTTAATCCTCAACTGATGATATCCTGATCTTAAGTCAATTTTGGAAAAGACCCTTGCACCTTGCAACTGATCGAATAAGTCGTCAATACGAGGTAAAGGATACCGATTCTTCACTGTAACCTTATTGAGTTGCCGATAATCGATGCATAACCTCAATGTTCCATCTTTCTTCCTTACGAATAACACTGGTGCACCCCAGGGAGAAACACTGGGTCGTATAAATCCCTTATCTATCAATTCTTGTAATTGAAGTTTCAGCTCTTTCAACTCAGCTGGAGCCATTCTATACGGTGCCTGAGAGATAGGTGAGGTGCCAGGGACTAACTCAATCGCAAAGTCTATCTCCCTCACTGGAGGCAATCCTGGAAGTTCGTCCGGAAATACGTCCGGAAATTCTCGCACTACCGGAAGGTCTCCAATCTCTACCTTCTTAGCTTGGGTATCAGTCACATAAGCTAAATACCCTTCACAACCCTTTCTAAGCAGCCGTTTAGCTACTAAAGCAGAAATCAGACTAGATGGGAGGATTTTACGCTCGCCTTGGAATACCACTTCCTGTCGTCCGGGTAGTTTACAAATTACTTTCTTGTGGAAACAATCCACAAAAGCATGATGTGTAGCGAGCCAATCCATACCCAGAATTACATCCACATCATATATTTCCAAAGAAATTAAGTCTGCCTCCAAACTTTGACCCTCGATTTCTACCGGACAACTTTTATAAACCTCACTTGCTGTAAGTGGAGTTCCAGCTGGCGTCTCTATTACTAATTTTCCGTTTAGAGGGGTAGGTTTCTTATTGATGCTCCTAGCAAAATTAGGTGAAATAAAAGAATGGGTGGCCCCAGAGTCTATCAAGACACGGGCATTTTGCCCAAGGATAGGTAACGTACCCATAATGACGTCTGGCGAAGCCCGCGCCTCCTGCTGGGTCATGGCGAACACTCTACCCTGAGCTCTGGGGCGTCCCCTCTGACCTCTCTACGATGTTCCACCTCTACCAGAGACACTAGATTGAGCTCCACCACTGGACGTATCGCCTACAGCCTGTGACATGCCCTGCATCCGACTCTGTGCACTACAGGACTGCCCCCGTTGGGGAGCGGATCCCGAGGCTCCACCATCGCCCTGTTGTAACAGAGGACACTCTCTTTTGAAATGTCCTGGCTGTCCACAGTGGAAGCACCCCGTACTATCACCTTGGCAGGGTCCACTATGAAACCTACCACAACTTCGGCATATAGTGTGGTGGGTTCCACCCATCCGACTACCCGGCTGTCTCCCAGAGTGTTCTGTGAATCTTGCCGGACTGTCCCGGGACTGCAGGTTTGCACGCGGTCCGAGACTGATCCCTCGGCTACTACCCGAACCTCGTCTAAAACTTCTCACTCCACCACTTCCAGAAGAACTGGAACTATAACTGCCCCTCTTGGATGCTCCCTGACTGGGTCCACCCCCAATCGAACTCTGCTGAAAGTTTCACCTCGTTCCACTCCTGTTTCTCTCACCCAGGGATCTCTCTACCTTCATAGCAGCCTCCCTTAAATTAGCATAAGAGGAATGGATGGCTGCGGCAACTACTGTGCGAATTTCCTCTCTCAAGCCATCCTCAAATCGGGAGCATTTCTCTCTCTCGTTTGCCACCAGATGTGGGCAGAACCTGGCAAGTTCGGTAAATTTTCTCTCATAGTCCACCACAGACATAGATCCCTGCCTCAATCTCTGAAACTCCGCCCTCTTCTCATCACAATAGACCCGGGGGTAGTACTGCTCGTAAAAGGCCCTTCTGAATCTATCCCACGTGATTTCGTCAGCCCGAAGTCCTACCTTTTCTGTCTCCCACCAAAGGTAGGCATCACCATCCAAAAGGAATGAAGCTAGAACCATTTTCTCTTCTTCTGGGCATCTCATAACCTCAAAAATTCTCTCTAGTCGCACTATCCAATCATTTGCCACTGCAGGATCAGTCGTGCCCCTGAAAGTAGTTGCCCCAAGCCTATGGGCACGCTCAATACTATAGTCTCCTTCCTGATGTCCTCTGGTACGTACCACAGTGGTCATCGCTTCCACTAAACGATCGATGGACTGCTCAAAGCTCGGAGCAGCCTCATCTCCGCCCTCAGGAATTCTGTGGTGGTCCCTCGGCGGTCGGCCACGTCGAGGAGGCATAATTTCCTATAAGAAAACAAGGAAATTCTTTAAAAACAGGTATGCACACTTGGTGCAAGGTTAGAGGAATCCTAAACCTCGCTCTGATACCACATTGACAGGACCCTCCCCGAGTTCCACCCTTGAACTCGGGGTGACCCTGCGGGAATCCAATGTCAAGGAAAATCCTACCGAAAATTCGGCAGAACCTCCCCTGAAATTGGACTAACCCTGGATTTCCTTTCTTTAGCAACCTGTAAATAACACTTCTAATCCAGCTTCCCTACCACAAACAGGGGTCTCCGACCCGTAATCATAATAAAAAGGAACTAAGCAACGCTTGCGTTAACATTTGTGACATTTACACCGTGATGGTTCAACTACCATAGGCAGTAATAATTAAATAAGACATGGGTGGAAATTTACAAGTTTCCAAATATATGAGACCCTCGACGTTTCTCCTGCTCGACCGCACCACCGCAGTTACCTGGGGGAAAATAAAAGAAAGAACACGAGGTAAAAGGTGAGCCAAACCCAGTGAGTGGACGAAATAAAATAATTTTTACAATTAACTGAAAATTTACATAAGGATCTTACAACCTTTGTATGAAAAACCCCCAGTTTTTAAAATGGACTTAATAATTTCTTTTAACAATCATTTACAATGACTAGTAAAAATAATTTGCGAGTTCTCATTTTAAAAGAATGACAATTTCATCACGCAAAACCACCAAGCTTTCCCGCATAAGCAAAATCTCAAGATTTAAATCAAATATTTTTTCGCTCCCAGTTTCCCCGTATAGCCTGCCGTACATGCGCAGGGCCCATAGCCTACCATACGCATGCAGGGCGATATCCTGCTGTACATGTGCAGAGCTGGAGTCTGTCATACATATGCAGGGCTATTAACCTGCCGTACGTGCACGCAGGGCCGCCCCCAAAGGGCAGAGCATCCTGGCACACGGCGCAAAGCCTATGTGTGTGCCGTGATGGGTCCCAAAGACCTATATACTTCCATAATCCAAGACGGGTACTAAGTGGGTGCTCACTAAAGTCCCAATCCATCCGTACTCAATCATCCACGTTAAAAATTGAATAAATTCTATTTGAAAACGCTCTTAAAATTTTGGAGAATTCAATAATTATTCCCGCAAAAACTGTACTTTAAATGGGTTTCACACAATCTCAATCCTCAACCGTACTTTAAATTGGTTTCACACAATCTCAATCCTCATTTGACAAAAATACATATCAATTCATAAAACCAATTAATAGCACTCCAAATCCCAAAATCAATATATAGCAAATTGAAATTCATGGCTACGCAAAACATACGAAAATGAATTAAATTTTAAAACTTGAGAAACTTAAATAAAAATGAAGTCCACTCACAGTCAAGGAGTCTAGTCACGTTGCTCGGCTGGGTCGTCTTCACTCTCGGGTGTCGTCCCTATAAGAAAATAAATACATCGTTAGTTCCCTCATTGAAAGTGTCCATCTATGTCTAAAATTTGGGGTTTCGCTAACCTAGGTCTTTTCTATACAACCCAAGTTAATAGCCTGCTTAATAAAGTCTAAAATCCACGATGATTCCTAAATTCCACGATTAATGGGTCGGATTAACCTCAACCCCAAACAAAGTGGCGTTTTCAACCCCAATTTCACCATTTCCGTCTTTTCCTTCGAACCCATCATTCCACACTCCAAATTTGATTTCTAAACAATGGTAATTAACTAAAATATCACACTTTCATGCCAAATCCCCAATTTTCGAGCAACCACCCGAAGTGGCCAAGCTTCCTTCACCAATTCCCAATTTTCCTCCATTTTTCCTTAAAGCCCATGGTTCTAAACCACAATTAACACGTCCTAAGGTTGGGAATTAGTAATTTCAACTCCAATTTCGCACCCCAATCCACTGATTTCCGAATTTCCAGATTTGGGGTTAAATCCCAATTTCTTCTCATGTCTAATTCCATCCCAATTACAGCCCCAAACTAAGGTAATTTAAATGCTAGAAGAGGGAGGGAGGAAACCCACCTAAATGGGCAAGAAAACCGCCGGAAACTGGCCGGAAAACTGGAGGTTGCAGCGGCTGGTGGTGTCCTCTCCGAGCAGCGGCGCGCGCAGGGGCTGGGCGTCGACGTCGTGGTCGTGGCGAGCTGGCGACGGCGGGAGGTGGCCGGTCGGTGGCTGGTGTTGGTCGGGAATGGCTGGATGGGAGGGGAAAGGGTGTCACGCACAAGGGAAGGTGAAAATGGCTGGTCTTTGCGGGCTGAGAGGGGGGAGAAAGACATAAAAAAGAAGGGAGAGAAGACGGCGGGAGGTGGCCGGTCGGTGGCTGGTGTTGGTCGGGAATGGCTAGATGGGAGGGGAAAGGGTGTCACGCACAAGGGAAGGTGAAAATGGCTGGTCTTTGCGGGCTGGGAGGGGGGAGAAAGACATAAAAAAGAAGGGAGAGAGGTTTCCAGAAAAATCTGGAATTTTAAGGCTAAGTCACTTTATTTACCATTTTGCCACTCCCTTCACACGTCTATAACTTACAAACCGTAACTCCGTTTGACGCATACTTCGTGTCTACGAACTTGTGGGGTCGAGCTCTACTTAACCATGTCAAAGTCCACTCCAAGGGCCCTATAATTCAAAAAGTCAACTTTTGGGTCCTTTGCCACGTACAAAATTTTCAAACCGTCCCTCCAAACGGGACATGCCGCATGTCTATAAACTCGTAAGCCCGAGGCCTTCCTAATGGACCCAAAGTCAAAGTTAAAATCTTGTTAGAACCAAAAGTCAACATTGGGCCCTATTATAATTCACTTAAAAGGTGCGGGTCGTTACAGTTTTGGGCGACAAGTTCCTCTTTTCGTAACCCAAAAGATTGGACGGCGGGTTGCCGCGACGAAATTGGAAGACAAACTTTTCCGTCGCCCTAATCTTTGGGCAACGAACATATGAATGGGGCGACAAAGTTGTTCCGTCGCCCAAAGTGTTTCCTGTTGTAGTGATAAACTTGGTTAAAACTACGGTGCCTATTAGAAATGGGGATAATTGATTGGGAAATTTGTATGTTTCAGGGGTGGAAATGTTTATTGTTGGGTTTGAAAATGTGGCAATTGTGACTAGCTAATGAACTACCTGATAATACAAAACTAAAGGATAAGGTTTTGTGGATCGAAAGCATATCCAAAGTAGTTGCTCAAGATGCTCAACTAATAATTGATTTAATTCATAAGGTACTTGTTTGAATTGTCTGTATATATTTTTACTAGGAAATTTGATGCTCTAATTGCATTTTATGTCCTAATATTTGGATGTGCATCTTTATAATTTTTTTTGTTTGCTTTGGGCTTGATTTGGTATTCCTATCTGCTTGCAATCAATTGCTTATTCATTGATGTGGGATGTTCCAAACTAATGTCTTGTTTTCTCTTAATTTGTGCAGCTTGCGTATATCAAAAGATTGGGTATAAATTGATGAAGTCATTGTTGCATATGCTGGTTATAAACTCTTACATAGCATGCTCCTGAACCAATACTTGTTGTATATTTTTTTTATTTATAATCTCATTATATATAATTTTGCTTGGATCCTGATTATATTATCTTTAGTAAGGTTTTTTTTTTTTGTTTGACAGTAACAATAATGTGATTGTTATTGTTAGATAGTAGCAATAAGGTGATTGTTATTGTCAGACAATAACAATAAGGTGATTGTTATTGTCAGACAATAACAATAAGGTGATTGTTACTATCAAACAGTAGCAATAAAGTGATTGCTACTATCAGATAAAAATAATAAATGACAAGAAACAGTAACAATATATAAGGTAATTGTTACAGTATATGAATAATGTAATTGTGCTTTAATGAAAAGTAGGAATTTTTTAATTTGGTTTGGAATGTGGTTGTTACTGTTCCATAGTGAGAATTACTTAGATGTGGAAAAAATAAAAATAAAAAATACCGAGTTTTATTTTTTTGTGTTTATGAAAAAAAAAAGACGTAAAATTTGTATAAATTACTTTGTTTATGATTTTTTAATAGTAAGAAAAGCTACTGTTTAGGAAATATACAACGGAGTTAATGGAAAATAATTGGGCCTGATTCCTTCGTTGTTTTGGCTGATTGTCTTGAGTGGTGAGGCATGTTGTCATTGAAAATTTCAAACCTTAAATTATAGAAAATTAATTAAATAAGTAATATATCTAAAATCAAGTCTTTCACCCTCAATATATAATGTACTCATTTTACTATGTTAATTGGTATTAGGTGTCAAAGACCTTTCGAACATCCCTGTCTAAAAATAATAATAATAATAAAGAAGGTACTCGAGTTTATTCATCCGACTTTGAGTTGCTAATTTTTTTTTGTCTGTCATGTTGGAACGCTTAATCAATATTCCATTTTCTGTTGTTGTCCGTAATTGATAAAATAAGTCCGAAGGAAAGACCTGAAGGGCAAGTGTACATGTGCAACTAGACCAAATGAATTAGTTTTTTTTCTTGTAAACCACCAAACAAACTTCTGTGATATATAGCGTGTAGTTTAAACAAACGTAGTCATATAAGTTAGGTAGGGAATACTATAAAGTTCCTTGTTTTTTTTTTTTTTTCAACTTATTTATAGAGAGTTAATTTAAAATACATCTCCAACGTACATTACCAAAAAATCATCATTGAACCAGTAGTTAAATCACTTAAATCAATCATTAGATTTCACTTTGTAGAGTCTGTTCTAGGTTTAAATCTTATGGACAAAACTTTGGCACTTATTTCCCGGGCCCGGGGGGGGGGGGGGGGGGGGGNGGGGTTTTTTTTTTTTTTCCTTCCTCAAAACAAAGATCATTTAATATATCAACATAAAATGTAACACTCAGATTAAGAAGAAAAGATTACCTTTGATTCGAAAATGAAATTTCAAAATTAATAGAACATAGGTGTGTTTTTTTTTTTTAGGGTTTCAAGCGCATTTGGCTCTCCCAGAGAAGAAAGTTGGTCTCGGTGAATTTTGAGAAAGTGGGTGACGTTGCGGCAGAGAGCGAACCCATGGTGGAGGAGGAAGCATTAGCGATAGTAGCCATAGAGGAAAGAAAGTGAAGGATCGGCAAAGGGGAACAAGCAGCTAAACAAGAAGAGCCGCACTACAGCCAAAGAAATTAAAAATAAAACCCTAATTTAGTTGTAGCTCGTAAGAGCCTCTAATACCATGTAGAAGTGGTAAATTTTGAATTGTATTAAGTAGAATCAAACCCCAATATCTATACAGCCCTAGTCCTATAATTACAAGGAACCATTAACTTAGCCTACCAGACAACGAGTGATGCAAGGAAACACCATCCTACAAGAACTAGGTAATCTCACTAATAGTAAGTCCCTTAAGTGAGAGAGACTGGACACCAAAGTTGATCGCATGAAGGACAAATTTGAGGCGTGCACTTAAAAAAAGACAAATTTTGTTTCCTTTTAATTTTAACTTTTTAATTTTAATTATTGTTGAAACACACCAATTAGCCAGTTAGTTGGTTTAGTAGTATTTCTCTACTCAATGTTGAAAGGGTTCTAATTTCAACTCACTTTTTCTTAGTTAAAAAAGAAAAACACAAACTTTATACTTATTTTTAGTCTCTAATTTAAAACTCCCTAATTACCAAAATTTTTTTCCTAAACCCCCAACCATCTAAAATAAAAAATAAAATAAAATAATGTTAACAAAAGTTGTATTTCTGAAATTAAAAAAACATAAATAAAATTTTATTAGAATTAAAAACAAATAGGGTATAATCTTAATTCTAAAAAAGAAAAAGTCAATTTTAGATGGTTATAGGTTGATTATGGGGTTTTGAAAAAAGTTAAGTGTACAATTAGAGGTTTTGGAAGAGTTTGATTTTGGATCGAGGTTATGAGACAATCAATCTCTAATTATAGGGTTTATAAATATTTATATTTTATTTTTCACTAGAAAAAACAAAACTTAGTCGAACCACATGATAGTAGGTAAAATTAAAACAAAATCTAGAGATTAAGCTCATATTAGAAAACAAAAATGTACGTATAGTTAAATCATATATCAAAAGAAAAAACAAACTTATATATTAAACATTATTTAGTTGACCTCTGACCGCCAATATGTTATATCTATGCCATGGATGGCATATTGTTTCTTCCTACATGCAATATTCATAATACTGTCTTCCCGTTTGCCGAGAAGGAAAAAATATCTGTACTCCCGGAATCAGCACACCAATGTCTTCCACTGATCTGGAATCCGGCTCCCCAGGTACCCTGTCACAGATCTACACATTTATAGAATTTCTTTTTCTTTTCTTTTTTCTGTTCTAATAAAGATTAATTTTATTTTTATCTTCGTTTTTTTTTGTTTTTTTCCTTCTCTAAAGATCGAGTATATACCGATTAATTGCAAGACGGTTTCTGAAAGCTTGTGTATCTATAAATTATCCATTATATGCATGTTCTTAACGTACATCCTCCCCAAGTCTTGTATAAAATTCTTTAAACCATTATAAACTTCTCTGCAAATCCATCCCATTGCTCTAAAAAAGTTGCAGCTGGTTGCAAACACATGAATAGTCATACAACTGTGTTCTAGCTCGGATAGTCTAGCTACTGAGCTTCTGNCTAGCTCGGATAGTCTAGCTACTGAGCTTCTGTTATAGACTTTTAGTTCAGTTTTAGTGGTTAGACGTATGGCTGCAATGA
>QANT01007408.1:0-12838 GCA_003254885.1 Purshia tridentata
TTACATTTCTAAATATTGTGCATTTTGTATAAGGACATTTTAGTAATCAAACTGATTTTGAATCCGATTCCTACCAGTTAGTAAACATGTTTATGGGAATCAACTTTATTTTCATTCCGATTCCTAACAGTTAGTAAACACGTTAATGAGAATGTCTGATTCCGATTACAGTTCATTCCGATTACTACTCATTCCAATTAATCATCACTCTAATTTATTTTATTCTGATTACTGCTTATTCCGATACATACATGATTCCGATTACGGGTAAGTAAACGTGCCCTAGGGGCCTGTGGCACTACATTATTCAGTGCTACCGTGTACTTTTTTATTTCCTCATCATCATCCCCGTCTTCTTCAAGTGTTAAAGCCACTTCCAATTGATCTTCTATTTGATCTTGCAAAAAATTAGAGAGAACAACCGAGTACAAAACATCACTAAAAAGCAATCATAGGAATTTGGAGGAAAAGATAAAGAATCAAACAATTTAAATTCCACGGTTTCATCAAGGATCGTCATGGTGAGCTTGTCAATTTGAACATCAATTATTGTCTTGGCTGTAGCCATAAATGGGCATCTGAGCAAAATAGGCAATTCTTTATCACTAATTGGTGCCTCCACCATATCTAAAATAACAAAATTTGCTGAAATAATTTGTTTATCAACTTTAACTAAGATATCCTCTACAATACCTCTTGGATATTTAATTGAATGGTCAACAAGTTGTAAAGACATACGTGTAGGCTTCAAATCTCCCAAACCCAATTGGATGTATATTGAGTACGGCATTAAATTAATGCTGGCCCCCAAATTTAACATTTCTTTTTCCACCTTTGTATCACCAACAATAATATTAATATTAAAGCTCCCAGGATCTTTTAATTTAGGTGGCAATTTCCTTTGAAGCACTTCACTTATTTTTTCAGAGACTATTACTTTTTCATACTTACGCTTATGAGTATTCAATTCCTTGAAAAATTTTGCATATGCCGGCATGTTCCTAATCACATCAAGCAAAGGTAAATTCACATTAACTTTAGATAAGATATCATAAATTTCAGAAAAAGACTTATCCAATTTGCTCTTGTTTAGACAACTAGGAAAAGGAATGGATGGAGTGTAAGGCTTGGGCGCCTTATGGAAGTTAGGTGCGGCAAAAGAGAAAACGAGTTCATCTATCTGAATAGGTTCAGTAGTGACTGGTTATGAGCCACTGACCGTGAACTTCTTTGGGTGCTTTTCCATCACTATTGTTATGACCCATTCCTAAATTTGCTTTGTTGACAACATTGTGTTTGTTTGGCATCTGCATTCTTTTAAATTTCAAGGACAAAATTTCTTTAATGGGGGTGTGTTGTTACGACCCGTCCCTAGTATTCCTTGTTGGAACATCATTTAAAGTCATTGGGGTGAATTTACCAATTTGCCCTCGCTTAAGGAAGTTTTGGTTTTGCAAGGGACGTATATTTTAAAAGGGTGTTTTGGCCTAAATTTTTATATAGTTACATAGAGTTCAACCTCATGACCGTGTAGGAAGAAACAGCTCGTTTTTGGAGTTACGGTTTAAGAGTTATGCGCGTTTGAAGTTTGGAGGAGAAAATATAAATCGGAAAAATAATTTCTTTTTTTAAAAAAAAAACAAAATTACACAATTACTTGTGAATAGTGTTTGGGTGATCAGAATCGTCGTCACACTTTTTGGCCGCGCGTGGAGGTGCGTCAAGTATCTTTTAGATGTCAGGTGGCCATGTTTTGTTCGTCTCTTTATTCTCCTTCTATCCATACCTAAATCGTCCTAGTCAGACCATTGTAGACGATGAATCGAGCCCTGGAAGTTTCGGCTACTGTGAGTTTCAAATCCAAATTCCCGCTTCATCCGACGTCGGTTTGGTTCGATTCTTACCTTTCTGAAATCCTCACGTTTCAAGCTTTCCAACCATTTGTGATTACAATTTTTCGTGTAGGTTTGAATTTTCAGATCGGGGACAAAAATTTCAGACCGAAATTGAGGTTTTCTGGCCACTTTCGGCCACTTTTTGGACTCAACCCAGTTGACAAAGTTGTTCCTCTCATTAAGCCCGTCGATTTCGTATAGTCAATTTTATTTTCTGGGTTGGTTATTAGAAAAGTCAACTTCTCGCTGGCCGCCACCGGTGCCGCCACATGCGGCGGTGCTGGACTGGCCAGTGACCAAAAAGGTTTTTTTCCTTATTTTAAGGCTTTTGGGAACCAACTTAGAACTTACGTGTGTGTACAGGACGATCGGGAGTGCTTTCGGGAGAGTTTTTGGGTGTTGTCCACTAGTTAGGTAATCGGCGAGGCTTACATTTTGCTCGCCAAGTTTGTGAGTGGATTTTTGGTTTCAAAGTTTGTCTTTTAAATGTTTTAAAATTGTTTTGAATTTGTTTAAGTATCGCTTGAAATTGGTTTGATTGAATAATTCTTTTATTCGCAATGTTTATCTTGTGGTATTTTGAGATTGTATATGTAATATGTTTATGAGAATATTGGTTTATGGTTTTTAAACCACTGGACAGTACTCGAGGGTAAATGGCTGGTTATAGGTCTTTGGGGCCCATTGGTTCACACATATAGGCTTTGGGCTGTGTGTCTTGGTGCACTATCTACATGCGTATTGATAAAGTTGGAATCTATGCGAACCATTGTGTGTTTGCGTATTGATAAAGTTGGGAATCTATGCGAACCATTGTCTGTTCGCGTATTAATAAAGGTTAGCCATATCTATGTACATGTACTTGGCCCACATGTACGTATTGATAGAGAGTTTGTGGGTACTACGGTGTGAATTTTAAGTATTTTGATATGCTAGTAAAGGTTTTGTGCTTCTACTACTTATTTTTAATGTTTTAACTCTTGTAAATATTTGGAACCGTATATGCATATCTAGTTTTTCTGAAATTATACATTTTATAATTATAAAGGTTTTGGATTTATGATGGGTGGGACCCAAGATTTGTGGTTTGATATTATGATTTTACGAATTGGTTTTAAAACTGGGGAATTCGAAAGACAAATTCTATGTTAATATATTTATGTTGAAAAAAGGAAGTGTTTAAATTATTTGTATCCACTCACTGAGCTTTATCTCATAGTTTTGTGTTTTAAATGTTCTCCCCCAGATGACAAGGATTTTGTTTGTGCCACTTGAGCGTCGAGCCACTTCTGCGTCTTCTGACATTCAAGACTATATAGGCATAGTCTCTCTTATTTGTTTCAGTTATTCATTTATTTCAAATGTTCTACTTCCTTTAGATATCCTCTAAGGTCACCTTGAGGTGACCACTTTGGGTTTGTTGTCGATTTGATTATATTTTTGTTCGGAGATTATTTGTTGGGATTTTCTGGATATTTTTGAGTTAACAAGGCATATCTTTTTTTTTTTTATAAGACATTTTACAAAGGAGATGCTGCCGAATTTTCAATAGGATCGGGGCCCATGTCATGAGACGTGGCATCCCAACAGGGTCGTCTCGGGCTAAACTCTGGGGTGGTCCTATTAGCTATGTCTTCAATTTTATCACCTGCATCATCAGTAGCTTCAAAATTAATTTTATTATCAATTGCCCTACCACTTTGAAGTACTGTGATTACTTTAGCTTGCTCAAGTGAGCTTGGGAGTTTTCCAGGAACATGGCTTCACATAGCGTTAGCAATCTGTCCAACTTGAACCTCCAGCTTCCTCAGGCATGCATCTTGTTGTTTCATGGAAGCCTCTTGTTGTTGGAATCTTTGTTCATTGCTTCGATGACTATTTTAGCAGACTTGCATAAAATTGTTCAATGTGTCTTCTAGTGAAGGCTTCCTTGGTTGGAAAGAAGAACTAACTAACCTGGGTAATACGTATTCAGAAAAGAATCAATTTTAGGCCTTGGATTGTAAGAATTCATCATATTAGCTTGCTCTACAAATTCCATAAAATTATCACTAGAGGGACAAGCATTTGTAGCATGTCCAAAAATACCACAAATTGCACATACCTCATTAGGAGTAGCTGGTCCTTTACCCATCATCATTGTACACATGGTTTTTATCTGCTTGGTTAATTCTGAAACCTGCATAGCTAGCTTAGTGTTGGAATTCATTTCATAAATACCTCTAGCCTTACCTTTAACACTTTTCTGCGGAGAATTGGCTCCAAGCATCTCATAGAGATCATAGGATTCTTGTGCAGTTTTTTCTCCCATGGCACCTCCTGCGGCATTATCAACAGTGGCTTGGCAGGCCTGAGTTAGTCCATCAAAGAAAAATTGGTTTTCAATTCTAAGGGATAGCGATGGTGTGGACATTTTATCATTTTTTGCAGTCCAATTTCATCCAAATTGCATCAAAACGTACCCGGTTGGCAAGGAAGACATAACACTTTCCCATGTTTGGAGTAGCGTTCTAGGCCTAAAGAAGTACATTTGGTGCTAAGAACGCAAGAAAATGTCATTTCAGTGCATACTCAGTCCAATTTGGTTAAAATTGCACCAAAACATGCCCCGTTGGCAAAAAAAAAATGCGAAAATAACCGCATTATGTTTTAAGAATGCACGAAAACATAGTTCTGGTGCATACTTAGTCCAATTTTATTCAAATTGCATCAAAACGTATCCGGTTGGCAAAAAAAAGATGCGAAAGCACTTTTTTATGTTTGGATTACCATTCTAGCCTTAAAAAACACATATGGTGTTAAGAATGCACGAAAACATTATTTCGGTGTATACTCAGTTCAATTTGGTCCGAATTGCACCAAAATGCACCCGGTTGGCAAAAAAGACATGCGGAAGCAATTTCTCATGTTTGGATTAATGTTCTAGGAATAAAAAATCACATTTGGTGTTAAGAATGCAAGAAAACATCATTTAAGTGTACACTCAGTCCAATTTGGTCTCAATTGCACCAAAACACCCTCGGTTGGCAAAAAAGTCAAGCGGAAGCACTTTCTCATCTTTCCATTAACGTTGTTGCCCTAAAGAGCACATTTGGTGTTGAGAACACACGAAAACGTCATTACGATGCAAACTTGGTCCAATTTCGTCCAAATTGCACAAAAATGCACTCGATTTGCAATAAAAATATGAGGAAACACTTTCTCATGTTTGGATTAATGTTCTAGCTCTAAAATACCACATTACGTTTTAAAAACGTACAAAAACATCATTTCGGTGCATATCAGTCTAATGTTGATTTCTCTACCTCAAGTGCAAGGTTGTCAAGTTTTAGTATGGATTAGGAAGTAAGGGGTTGTCGTACCCAAGAGATTGAATTGGGACTTCAACTACAAGCATTGATTTTAGGGTAAAGACTAACAACAAGCTACTATGTACTATGCAAAGCCACAACTAAGCATTATGATATGCACAAATGAGTAGTATTTAGTTGTTGGTTGGTTGATTGATAACAAGTAACATGAAAATTAAAGACAAACTAATTTAAAATGGGAAGCAAGCAAATTCAAGTGCAAATTAAATTGATGATGATATATATGGGATTTGGGGTTTTGGAGTTCACACTAACTCTTCCATGTAACAAACAATGCAATGAGCGAATATACCAAATTAGATATATTAGATTCCCTCCTAACCCCCAGCCAAGGTGAATTATGGCACATCTACTTTCATGTTATCAACTACCCCAACCATTACCTAAGATTCATGCCATAGCAAACCCTAGCTTCATAAAGTTCTAAGATGAGAAATCCAAGCAATTAAAACAATCCAACCAAGGTGCTTTTAAATTACCACACTCTTATGCAACATGCTTTAGAAACTAAAGGTTAAAAATCTCTAATTCCTACATGACAACATTCCTCATATGCACAAGTGGTAAGTTCATACATACAAGTGATCATTAAACTAGCATAAGAGAATATATATATCCAAAAAGGCATTTATATCACAAAAACATGTGTTCATTATTTGGTTAGGCTAGGGCTACATCTCTAGTCCCAAATTAAGAAACTACTCACTATCCATAAAATTTATAAACAACATCACAAATTGAAACATAAATAGAAATAAGAGGGACAAGGGAAAACTCTAGATGTTGAAGCCAAGCTCTCAAGGGGTGTCACTCCTCTAAGGATGCCCAAATAGCTTTTTGTCTCAAGTGCCTCCAAGTTGCTCTTGCAAGAATGGTAGTGAATATGGTGGGATAAGTTTTGTGAGGGTGTTTGGGTTTTTGGAGAGGAAGATTTGATGGAGGGAAAATGGAGAAAAGAAATGATGGAGAGAGATGAGAAAATGCTATGTTTTTGGGAGATAGAAGATGACATGTGTGTTTTTGGGATGAGATGATGGAATGGATGATGGAATGAGGGTTTTCTTTGTATGGTGAGAGGTACATTCAAATTTGAGAAAGCGAGAGTGGTAGTGATGTGTGGCTAGGATGAGAGGCAAAGAAAAAGTTAAATGATAAGGTTAGGTGAGTTCAAAAATCAGAATATATTCTAATTTCTCTTGCTAGGGTTGACCTTTGATGTCTAGGGGAATATGTAGATGTTCCTTTTGTTAGTTTCAAGTTTTGTATTGGCAATTTCCTTGACAAAACAGCTTGTAATTATTTTAGATTTGAATCTCACACAAGCTCTAGACTAAGTTAGGAACATTTGAGTGTGCAATGAAGTCTACACAGCTGGTCCTACATCCCTCATGCCTAAGGTAATACCCATATCATGCATTTCACGTAACATCAGTTTTTCACAGAGTAGTGCATGTTTTGACTGGTCTATGACATATCATACACTACACTTTTCTGGCACGGGAACTGCACATAATTTCTTGTGAATATTAAGTAATCCCACGTGAGAGTCTTTTATGTGGGTCACTCTCCTAAATGGGTATTTGCACGTTTTTAATTTTCTGACTTCTTATGATTGGGCCNCTTTCATTCCCCAGCCCACATCAGTTTTTAAATGGGTTTTCATTTTGCACTATTCCTCATCTTCCCCAAATCTCTTTTCTGAAAATGGAAACTTTCCCAAAACAACTCAGCCCCTCTCCCACACGAATCTTCAGATTCCCTTTGGCATATTCGGCTATGAGCTGTCCTGAAAGTTTGTTAGGACTTGAGCCTATTATTGGCTGCCATGTGGAACGGTGTGGGTGTGCGTGTGTGTGGCTGCTGCTACAAGGTACGGGCAGCCCTTCATTCCTTTTGTCACTCACATTTTTGGGATGTTTTGAGCAGCCTTTGAGCTGAGTGTTTTGGGGTGACCAAATGGGTATTTTAATTTTCAAGACTTGAAAGTTTTTCTTTGAAAATTTTCTTGTGTTCATCTCTTGAATTGTTTTATCTAAAAACTAAATGGGTTTTGTGTATGGGTTTCATATTTCTTCAAAAAGCATAAACACATCACTCTAGTTTTTAGATTTGGGTTTATATTGGCTTCTTCAAATCTTGTTTGGTTGAAGGAGTTGATCTTGCTAACCCAAAATATTGCATATCACTTCCATATCTTGAAGATCCATAAGCAAGCTGAAAATGAGCTGAAAATGGGGTGCTACATGTTGATGAGCTAGAGGATAGAGCTGCCAACAAAGTAAATGACTCTCGGCTGCTTGGTTGATGGTTGCACAAAGTGGGTATGCCAGCTGCTACTTAGCTTTAGAGTTAGTAAATGAGCTTGTGTGCTGATATAGACTTTGTATTGAACCTCAACATATTGGATTGCCTGGTCAGCGGATAAGACCCCCAGTTTTTTAACCCTTGAGGTTTTTCTACCGACAACTAAAAAATTGCTAAGTGGGAATCTTACCCTATCTTTCTACTTTATTCTGTCGGCCACTTGTTTTAGGCCTGTGATTTTCTTTTGGCCGCTTGTTTTGGCCTTTCCTTTAGAATTGTGTATAAATAAGGACATGAGGACGCACGTTGTCATGTCTCGATTAGCGTGCCAGCCCCAAAGAACCACTTTAGGTGTTAAAAATGCACGAAAACATCATTTCGGTGCGTACTCAGTTCAAATTGCACCAAAATTTCCTTGGTGGGCAAGAAAGACATAAGGAAGCACTTTCTCATGTCTCGATATTAGCGTGCTAACCCTAAGGAACCACTTGAGGTCTTCAGAATGCACGAACACGTCATTTCGGTGCACACTGAGTCCAATTCAATTAAAGTTGAACCAAAATGTTCCCCGTTGGAAACAAAAACAAGGGGAAGAACTTTCTCGTGTCTCGATAAGCGTTCAAGCCCCAAAGAACAACTTTAGGTGGTAAGAATGCACGAATACGTCGTTTCGGTGCATACTCAGTCTAACTTGGTCCAAATTGCACCAAGACGTGCCCGATTGGCAAGAAAGGGGTGAGGGAGCACTCTGTAATGTCCCGATTAGCGTGATAGCCCTCAACAACCACTTTGGGTGTGGGGAATGAACGAAAACGTCATTTCGGGGAACAATCTGTACAATTTGGTTAAGGGTGCACCAAAATGTTATCGGTTGGCAAGAAAGACATGGGGAAGCACTTTCTCATGCTTGGATTAGCATTCTGGCCCTAAAGAAACACATTTCGTGCTTAGAAGGCACGAAAACATCATTTCGGTGCCTACTCAATCCAATTTCGCGCAATTTCCACCAAAAGGTGCCCGGTTGGCAAGAAAGATGTGGGGAAGCACTTTCCCATTCTTGGATTAGCGTTCTAGCCCTAGAGAAGCACAAGCTTTTGTTCAGAACGCACGAAAGCCTCGTTTCGGTGCCTCCTGAACCCAATTTCGTTTCAATTGCACCAAAACGTCCCCAGTTGGCAATGAAGACATGAGGAAGCACATTCCCTTGTTCGGATTAGCGTGCTAGCCCCAACGAACTAGTTTAGGTGTGAAGAATGCGTGGAACGTCATTTCGGCGCATATCGTGCACAACTTGGTTGAAGTTGCACCAAAACGTGCGGGTTGGCAAGAAGCACGTTCTCATGCTTGGATTAACGTTCTAGCCCTCGAGAGGCACATTTCGTGTTAAGAAGGAACTAAAACCTCATTTCAGTGCCTTCTCAGTCTACTTTCGTCTAAATTGCATCAAAACGTGGCCGGTTGGCAAGAAGGACATGAGGACGCACGTTGTCATGTCTCGATTAGCCTGCCAGCCCCAAAGAACCACTTTAGGTGTTAAAATGCAAGAAAACATCATTTCGGTGCGTACTCAGTCTAAATTGCACCAAAACTTCCTTGGTGGGCAAGAAAGACATATAAGGAAGCACTTTCTCATGTCTCGATATTAGCGTGCTAACCCTAAGGAACCACTTGAGGTCTTCAGAGTGCACGAACACGTCATTTCGGTGCACACTGAGTCCAATTCGATTAAAGTTGCACCAAATGTTCCCGGTTGGAAAGAAAGACATGGGGAAGAACTTTCTCGTGTCTCGATAAGCGTTCAAGCCCCAAAAGAACAACTTTAGGTGGTAAGAATGCACGAAAACGTCGTTTCGGTGCATACTCAGTCTAACTTGGTCTAAATTGCACCAAGACGTGCCCGATTGGCGAGAAAGGGGTAAGGGAGCACTGTGTAATGTCCCGATTAGCGTGATAGCCCTCAAGAACCACTTTGGGTGTTGGGAATGAACGAAAACGTCATTTCGGAGCACACTCTGTACAATTTGGTTAAGGTTGCACCAAAACGTTATCGGTTGGCAAGAAAGACATGGGGAAGCACTTTCTCATGCTTGGATTAGCATTCTAGCCCTAGAAAAGTACATTTGATGCTTAGAAGGCACGAAAACATCATTTCGGTGCCTACTCAATCCAATTTCGCGTAATTTCCACCAAAAGGTGCCCGGTTGCCAAGAAAGATGTGGGGAAGCACTTTCCCATTCTTGGATTAGCGTTCTAGCCCTCAAGAAGCACAAGCTTTTGTTCAGAACGAACGAGAGCCTCGTTTCGGTGCCTCCTTAACCCAATTTCGTTTCAATTGCACCAAAACGTCCCCGGTTGGCAATGAANAGACATGAGGAAGCACTTTCCCTTGTTCGGATTAGCGTTCTAGCCCCAACGAACCAGTTTAGGTGTGAAGAATGCGTGGAACGTCATTTCGGCGCACACCGTGCACAACTTGGTTGAAGTTGCACCAAAACGTGCGCGGTTCGCAAGAAGCACGTTCTCATGCCTGGATTAACGTTCTACCCCTCAAGAGCCACATTTCGTGTTAAGAAGGAACTAAAACCTCATTTCAGTGCCTACTCAGTCTACTTTCGTCTAAATTGCATCAAAACGTGCCCGGCTGGCAAGAAGGACATGAGGACGCACGTTGTCATGTCTCGATTAGCGTGCCAGCCCCAAAGAACCAATTTAGGTGTTAAGAATGCACGAAAACATCATTTCGGTGCGTACTCAGTCCAAATTGCACCAAAACTTCCTTGGTGGGCAAGAAAGACATAAGGAAGCACTTTCTCATGTCTCGATATTAGCGTGCTAACCCTAAGGAACCACTTGTGGTCTTCAGAGTGCACGAACACGTCATTTCGGTGCAAACTGAGTCCAATTCGATTAAAGTTGCACCAAAATGTTCCCGGTTGGAAAGAAAGACATGGGGAAGAACTTTCTCGTGTCTCGATAAGCGTTCAAGCCCCAAAGAACAACTTTAGGTGGTAAGAATGCACGAAAACGTCGTTTCGGTGCATACTCAGTCTAACTTTGTCCAAATTGCACCAAGACGTGCCCGATTGGCGAGAAAGGGCTGAAGGAGCACTGTGTAATGTCCCAATTAGCGTGATAGCCCTCAAGAACCACTTTGGGTGCTGGGAATGAACGAAAACGTCATTTCGGATCACACTCTGTACAATTTGGTTAATGTTGCACCAAAACGTTATCGGTTGGCAAGAAAGACATGCGGAAGCACTTTCTCATGCTTGGATTAGCATTCTAGCCCTAAAGAAGCACATTTCGTGCTTAGAAGGCACGAAAACATCATTTCGGTGCGTACTCAATCCAATTTCGCGCAATTTCCACCAAAAAGGTGCCCGGTTGGCAAGAAAGATGTGGGGAAGCACTTTCCCATTCTTGGATTAGCGTTCTAGCCCTCAAGAAGCACAAGCTTTCGTTAAGAACGCACGAAAGCCTCATTTCGGTGCCTCCTCAACCCAATTTCGTTTCAATTGCACCAAAACGTCCCCGGTTGGCAATGAAGACATGAAGAAGCACTTTCCCTTGTTCGGATTAGCGTTCGAGCCCCAACGAACCAGTTTAGGTGTGAAGAATGCGTGGAACGTCATTTCGGCGCACACCGTGCACAACTTGGTTGAAGTTGCACCAAAACGTGCGCGGTTGGCAAGAAGCAGGTTCTCATGCCTGGATTAACGTTCTAGCCCTCAAGAGCCACATTTCGTGTTAAGAAGGAACTAAAACCTCATTTCAGTGCCTACTCAGTCTACTTTCGTCTAAATTGCATCAAAACGTGCTCGGCTGGCAAGAAGGACATGAGGACGCACGTTGTCATGTCTCGATTAGCGTGCCAGCCCCAAAGAACCAATTTAGGTGTTAAGAATGCACGAAATCATCATTTCGGTGTGTACTCTGTCTAAATTGCACCAAAACTTCCTTGGTGGGCAAGAAAGACATAAGGAAGCACTTTCTCATGTCTCGATATTAGCGTGCTAACCCTAAGGAACCACTTGAGGTCTTAAGAATGCACGAAAACGTTGTTTTGGTGCACACTGAGTCCAATTCGATTAAAGTTGCACCAAAATGTTCCACGTTGGAAAGGAAGACATGGGGAAGAACTTTCTCGTGTCTCGATAAGCGTTCAAGCCCCAAAGAACAACTTTAGGGGGGTAAGAATGCACGAATACGTCGTTTCGGTGCATACTCAGTCTAACCTGGTCCAAATTGCACCAAGACGTGCCCGATTGGCAAGAAAGGGGTGAGGGAGCACTCTGTAATGTCCCGATTAGCGTGATAGCCCTCAGGAACCACTTTGGGCGTTGGGAATGAACGAAAACGTCATTTCGGTGCACACTCTGTACAATTTGGTTAAGGTTGCACCAAAACGTTATCGGTTGGCAAGAAAGACATGGGGAAACACTTTCTCATGGTTGGATTAGCATTCTAGCCCTAAGGTGCACACTCTATACAATTTGGTTAAGGTTGCACAAAAACGTTATCGGTTGGCAAGAAAGACATGCGGAAGCACTTTCTCATGCTTGGATTAGCATTCTAGCCCTAAAGAAGCACATTTCGTGCTTAGAAGGCACGAAAACATCATTTCGGTGCGTACTCAATCCAATTTCGCGCAATTTCCACCAAAAAGGTGCCCGGTTGGCAAGAAAGATGTGGGGAAGCACTTTCCCATTCTTGGATTAGCGTTCTAGCCCTCAAGAAGCACAAGCTTTCGTGAAGAACACACGAAAGCCTCATTTCGGTGCCTCCTCAAGCCCTCAAGAAGCACAAGCTTTCGTTAAGAACGTACGAAAGCCTCATTTCGGTGCCTCCTCAACCCAATTTCGTTTGAATTGCACCAAAACGTCGCCGGTTGGCAATGAAGACATGAGGAAGCACTTTCCCTTGTTCGGATTAGCGTTCTAGCCCCAACGAACCAGTTTAGGTGTGAAGAATGCGTGGAACGTCATTTCGGCGCACACCGTGCACAACTTGGTTGAAGTTGCACCAAAGCGTGCGCGGTTGGCAAGAAGCACGTTCTCATGCTTGGATTAACGTTCTAGCCCTCAAGAGGCACATTTCGTGTTAAGAAGGAACTAAAACCTCATTTCGGTGCCTACTCAGTCTACTTTCGTCTAAATTGCATCAAAACGTGCTCGGTTGGCAAGAAGGACATGAGGACGCACGTTGTCATGTCTCGATTAGCGTGTCAGCCCCAAAGAACCACTTTAGGTGTTAAGAATGCACGAAAAC
>QANT01007408.1:12870-48705 GCA_003254885.1 Purshia tridentata
GTCCAAATTGCACCTCATGTCTCGATATTTGCGTGCTAACCCTAAGGAAGCACTTTCTCATGTCTCGATATTTGCGTGCTAACCCTAAGGAACCACTTGAGGTCTTAAGAGTGCACGGAAACGTCGTTTCGGCGCACACTGAGTCCAATTCGATTAAAGTTGCACCAAAACGTCCCCCGTTGGAAAGAAAGACATGGGGAAGCACTCTCTCATGTCTCGATGAGCGTTCAAGCCCCAAAGAACAGCTTTACGTGCTAAGAGGGCACGAATACGTCATTTCGGTGCAAGACATGGGGAAGCACTCCCTCATGTCTCGATGAGCATTCAAGCCCCAAAGAACAGCTTTAGGTGCTAAGAGTGCACGAATACGTCGTTTCGGTGCATAGTCAGTCTAACTTGGCCCAAATTGCACCAAAACGTGCCCGATTGGAGAGAAAGAGGTGAGGAAGCACTCCCTGATGTGTCGATTAGCGTGCTAGCCCTAAAGAACCACTTCGGGTCTTAGGAATGAACGAAGACGTCACTTCGGTGCGCACTCTGTACAGTTTGGTTAAAGTTGCACCAAAACGTTATCGGTTGGCAAGAAAGACATGGGGAAGCACTTTCTCACGCTTGGATTAGCATTCTAGCCCTAAAGAAGCACATTTCGTGTTTAGAAGGCACGAAAACAGTATTTCGGTGCGTACTCAATCCAATTTCGTGCAATTTCCACCAAAACGTGCCCGGTTGGCAAGAAAGATGTGGGGAAGCACTTTCTCATTCTTGGATTAGCGTTCTAGCCCTCAAGAAGCGCATGCTTCTGATAAGAACGCACGAAAACCCCATTTCGGTGCCTCTTCCACCCAAATTCGTTTCAATTGCACCAAAACGTCCCTGGTTGGCAATAAGTACATGAGGAAGCACTTTGTCTTGTTTGGATTAGCGTTCTAGCCCCAACGAACCAGTTTAGGTGTTAAGAATGCGTGGAACGTAATTTTGGTGCGCACTGTGCACGACTTGGTTAAAGTTGCACCAAAACGTGCGCGGTTGGCAAAAAGCACGTTCTCATGCCTGGATTAACGTTGTAGCCCTCAAGAAGCGCATTTCGTGTGAAGAAGGAACTCAAACCTCATTTCCGTGCACACTCAGTCTACTTTCGTCTAAATTGCATCAAAACGTGCCCGGTTGGCAAGAAGGACATGAGGACGCACGTTCCCATGTCTCGATTAGCGTGCCAGCCCTAAAGAACCACTTTAGGTGTGAAGAATGCACGAAAACATCATTTCGGTGCGTACTCAGTCCAAATTCGTCCAAATTGCACCGAAACTTCCCTGGTGGGCAAGAAAGACATAAGGAAGCACTTTCTCATGTCTCTCGATTAGCGTGCCAACCCTAAAGAACCACTTGAGGTCTTAAGAATGCACGGAAACGTCGTTTCGGCATACACTGAGTCCAATTCGATTAAAGTTGCACCAAAACATTCCCCGTTGGAAAGCAAGACATGGGGAAGCACTCTCTCATGTCTCGATGAGCGTTCAAGCCCCAAAGAACAGCTTTAGGTGCTAAGAGTGCACGAATACGTCATTTCGGTGCATACTCAGTCTAACTTGGTCCAAATTGCACCAAAACGTGCCCGATTGGAGAGAAAGAGGTGAGGAAGCACTCTCTAATGTGTTGATTAGCGTGCTAGCCCCAAAGAACCACTTCGGGTCTTAGGAATGAACGAAGACGTCACTTCGGTGCGCACTCTGTACACTTTGGTTAAAGTTGCACCAAAACATTATCGGTTGGCAAGAAAGACATGGGGAAGCACTTTCTCACGCTTGGATTAGCATTCTAGCCCTAAAGAAGCACATTTCGTGTTTAGAAGGCACGAAAACATCATTTCGGTGCGTACTCAATCCAATTTCGTGCAATTTCCACCAAAACGTGCCCGGTTGGCAAGAAAGATGTGGGGAAGCACTTTCTCATTCTTGGATTAGCGTTCTAGCCCCCAAGAAGCGCATGCTTTTGTTAAGAACGCACGAAAACCCCATTTCGGTGCCTCGTCCACCCAATTTCGTTTCAATTGTACCAAAACGTCCCCGGTTGGCAATAAGGACATGAGCAAGCACTTTGTCTTGTTTGGATTAGCTTTCTAGACCCAACGAACCAGTTTAGGTGTTAAGAATGCGTGGAACGTCATTTCGGTGCGCACTGTGCACGACTTGGCTAAAGTTGCACCAAAACGTGCGCGGTTGGCATGAAGCACGTTCTTATGCTTGGATTAACGTTCTAGCCCTCAAGAAGCGCATTTCGTGTGAAGAAGGAACTCAAACCACATTTCCGTGCAAACTCAGTCTACTTTCGTCTAAATTGCATCAAAACTTGCCCGGTTGGCAAGAAGGACATGAGGACGCACGTTCCCATGTCTCGATTAGCGTGCCAGCCCTAAAGAACCACTTTAGGTGTGAAGAATGCACGAAAACATCATTTCGGTGCGTACTCAGTCCAAATTCGTCCAAATTGCACCGAAACTTCCCTGGTGGGCAAGAAAGACATAAGGAAGCACTTTCTCATGTCTCGATATTTGCGTGCTAACCCTAAGGAACCACTTGAGGTCTTAAGAGTGCACGGAAACGTCGTTTCGGCGCACACTGAGTCCAATTCGATTAAAGTTGCACCAAAACGTCCCCCGTTGGAAAGAAAGACATGGGGAAGCACTCTCTCATGTCTCGATGAGCGTTCAAGCCCCATAGAACAGCTTCAGGTGCTAAGAGTGCACGAATACGTCATTTCGGTGCATACTCAGTCTAACTTGGTCCAAATTGCACCAAAACGTACCCGATTGGAGAGAAAGAGGTGAGGAAGCACTCCCTAATGTGTCGATTAGCGTGCTAGCCCTAAAGAACCACTTCGGGTCTTAGGAATGAACGAAGACGTCACTTCGGTGCGCACTCTGTACAGTTTGGTTAAAGTTGCACCAAAACGTTATCGGTTGGCAAGAAAGACATGGGGAAGCACTTTCTCACGCTTGGATTAGCATTCTAGCCCTAAAGAAGAACATTTGGTGTTTAGAAGGCACGAAAACATCATTTCGGTGCGTACTCAATCCAATTTCGTGCAATTTCCACCAAAACGTGCCCGGTTGGCAAGAAAGATGTGGGGAAGCACTTTCTCATTCTTGGATTAGCGTTCTCGCCCTCAAGAAACGCATGCTTTTTATAAGAACGCACGAAAACCCCATTTCGGTGCCTCCTCCACCCAATTTCGTTTCAATTGCACCAAAACGTCCCCGTTTGGCAATAAGGACATGACGAAGAACTTTGTCTTGTTTGGATTAGCGTTCTAGCCCCAACGAACCAGTTTAGGTGTTAAGAATGCGTGGAACGTCATTTCGGTGCGCACTGTGCACGACTTGGTTAAAGTCGCACCAAAACGTGCGCGGTTGGCAAGAAGCACGTTCTCATGCTTGGATTAACGTTCAAGCCCTCAAGAAGCGCATTTCGTGTTAAGAAGGAACTCAAACCTCATTTCTATGCACACTTAGTCAACTTTCGTCTAAATTGCATCAAAACGTGCCCGGTTGGCAAGAAGGACATGAGGACGCACGTTCCTAGGTCTCAATTAGCGTGCCAGCCCTAAAGAACTACTTTAGGTGTGAAGAAGGCACGAAAACATCATTTCGGTGCGTACTCAGTCCAAATTCGTCCAAATTGCACCGAAACTTCCCTGGTGGGCAAGAAAGACATATGGAAGCACTTTCTCATGTCTCGATATTTGCGTGCTAACCCTAAGGAACCACTTGAGGTCTTAAGAGTGCACGGAAACGTCGTTTCGGCGCACACTGAGTCCAATTCGATTAAAGTTGCACCAAAACGTCCCCCGTTGGAAAGAAAGACATGGGGAAGCACTCTCTCATGTCTCGATGAGCGTTCAAGCCCCAAAGAACAGCTTTAGGTGCTAAGAGTGCACGAATACGTCATTTCGGTGCATACTCAGTCTAACTTGGCCCAAATTGCACCAAAACGTGCCCGATTGGAGAGAAAGAGGTGAGGAAGCACTCCCTAATGTGTCGATTAGTGTGCTAGCCCCAAAGAACCACTTCGGGTCCTAGGAATGAACGAAGACGTCACTTCGGTGCGCACTCTGTACAGTTTGGTTAAAGTTGCACCAAAACGTTATCGGTTGGCAAGAAAGACATGGGGAAGCACTTTCTCACGCTTGGATTAGCATTCTAGCCCTAAAGAAGCACATTTCGTGTTTAGAAGGCACGAAAACATCATTTCGGTGCGTACTCAATCCAATTTCGTGCAATTTCCACCAAATGTGCCCGGTTGGCAAGAAAGATGTGGGGAAGCACTTTCGCATTCTTGGATGAGCGTTCTAGCCCTCAAGAAGCGCATGCTTCTGATAAGAACGCACGAAAACCCCATTTCGGTGCCTCCTCCACCCAATTTCGTTTCAATTGCACCAAAACGTCCCCGGTTGGCAATAAGGACATGAGGAAGCACTTTGTCTTGTTTGGATTAGCGTTCTAGCCCCAACGAACCAGTTTAGGTGTTAAGAATGCGTGGAACGTCATTTCGGTGCGCACTGTGCACGACTTGGCTAAAATCGCACCAAAACGTGCGCGGTTGGCAAGAAGCACGTTCTCATGCTTGGATTAACGTTCTAGCCCTCAAGAAGCGCATTTCGTGTTAAGAAGGAACTCAAACCTCATTTCCGTGCACACTCAGTCTACTTTCGTCTAAATTGCATCAAAACGTGCCCGGTTGGCAAGAAGGACATGAGGACGCACGTTCCCATGTCTCGATTAGCGTGCCAGCCCTAAAGAACCACTTTAGGTGTGAAGAATGCACGAAAACATCATTTCGGTGCGTACTCAGTCCAAATTCGTCCAAATTGCACCGAAACTTCCCTGGTGGGCAAGAAAGACATAAGGAAGCACTTTCTCATGTCTCGATATTTGCGTGCTAACCCTAAGGAACCACTTGAGGTCTTAAGAGTGCACGGAAACGTCGTTTCGGCGCACACTGAGTCCAATTCGATTAAAGTTGCACCAAAACGTCCCCCGTTGGAAAGAAAGACATGGGGAAGCACTCTCTCATGTCTCGATGAGCGTTCAAGCCCCAAAGAACAGCTTTAGGTGCTAACAGTGCACGAATACATCATTTCGGTGCATACTCAGTCTAACTTCGTCCAAATTGCACCAAAACGTGCCCGATTGCAGAAAAAGAGGTGAGGAAGCACTCCCTAAAGTGTCGATTAGCGTGCTAGCCCTAAAGAACCACTTCGGGTCTTAGGAATGAACGAAGACGTCACTTCGGTGCGCACTCTATACAGTTTGCTTAAAGTTGCACCAAAACGTTATCGGTTGGCAGGAAAGACATGGGGAAGCACTTTCTCACGCTTGGATTAGCATTCTAGCCCTAAAGAAGCACATTTCGTGTTTAGAAGGCACGAAAACATCATTTCGGTGCGTACTCAATCCAATTTCGTGCAATTTCCACCAAAACGTGCCCGGTTGGCAAGAAAGATGTGGGGAAGCACTTTCTCATTCTTGGATTAGCGTTCTAGCCCTCAAGAAGCGCATGCTTCTGATAAGAACGCACGAAAACCCCATTTCGGTGCCTCCTCCACCCAATTTCGTTTCAATTGCACCAAAACGTCCCCGGTTGGCAATAAGGACATGAGGAAGCACTTTGTCTTGTTTGGATTAGCGTTCTAGCCCCAACGAACCAGTTTAGGTGTTAAGAATGCGTGGAACGTCATTTCGGTGCGCACTGTGCACGACTTGGTTAAAGTCGCACCAAAACGTGCGCGGTTGGCAAGAAGCACGTTCTCATGCTTGGATTAACGTTCTAGCCCTCAAGAAGCGCATTTCGTGTTAAGAAGGAACTCAAACCTCATTTCCGTGCACACTCAGTCTACTTTCGTCTAAATTGCATCAAAACGTGCCCGGTTGGCAAGAAGGACATGAGGACGCACGTTCCCATGTCTCGATTAGCGTGCCAGCCGTAAAGAACCACTTTAGATGTGAAGAACGCACGAAAACATCATGTCGGTGCGTACTCAGTCCAAATTCGTCCAAATTGCACTGAAACTTCTCTGGTGGGCAAGAGAGACATAAGGAAGCACTTTCTCATGTCTCGATATTATGCGTACTCAGTCCAAATTCGTCCAAATTGCACCAACACTTCCCTGGTGGGCAAGAAAGACATAAGGAAGCACTTTCTCATGTCTCGATATTTGCGTGCTAACCCTAAGGAACCACTTGAGGTCTTAAGAGTGCACGGAAACGTCGTTTCGGCGCACACTGAGTCCAATTCGATTAAAGTTGCACCAAAACGTCCCCCGTTGGAAAGAAAGACATGGGGAAGCACTCTCTCATGTCTCGATGAGCGTTCAAGCCCCAAAGAACAGCTTTAGGTGCTAAGAGTGCACGAATACGTCATTTCGGTGCATACTCAGTCTAACTTGGCCCAAATTGCACCAAAACGTGCCCGATTGGAGAGAAAGAGGTGAGGAAGCACTCCCTAATGTGTCGATTAGCGTGCTAGCCCGAAAGAACCACTTCTGGTCTTAGGAATGAACGAAGACGTCACTTCGGTGAGGGGAGGTTTGTGGCCTGGTGGGGGTGCATATTAGAGACTAGAGAAGGTGGAGGGCTGGTCGGAATCAACATTTAGAGCTGGAAAAAGGGGTTGCAGGTGGGGGGCAGCAAGGAGGATTCTAGAGAGAAGGAGGAGCATCTCTCTCTAGAAAAAAAAAAAAAAAAAAACCAAAACCTTTTCGGTTGGAAAAAAAAAAATGGGGAAGCACTCTCTCATATATCAATAAGCGTTCGAGCCCCAAAGAACAACTTTAGGTGCTAAGAGTGCACGAATACGTCATTTCGGTGCATACTCAGTCTAACTTGGCCCAAATTGCACCAAAACGTGCCCGATTGGAGAGAAAGAGGTGAGGAAGCACTCCCTAATGTGTCGATTAGCGTGCTAGCCCTAAAGAACCACTTCGGGTCTTAGGAATGAACGAAGACGTCACTTCGGTGCGCACTCTGTACAGTTTGGTTAAAGTTGCACCAAAACGTTATCGGTTGGCAAGAAAGACATGGGGAAGCACTTTCTCACGCTTGGATTAGCATTCTAGCCCTAAAGAAGCACATTTCGTGTTTAGAAGGCACGAAAACATCATTTCGGTGCGTACTCAATCCAATTTCGTGCAATTTCCACCAAAACGTGCCCGGTTGGCAAGAAAGATGTGGGGAAGCACTTTCTCATTCTTGGATTAGCGTTCTAGCCCTCAAGAAGCGCATGCTTCTGATAAGAACGCACGAAAACCCCATTTCGGTGCCTCCTCCACCCAATTTCGTTTCAATTGCACCAAAACGTCCCCGGTTGGCAATAAGGACATGAGGAAGCACTTTGTCTTGTTTGGATTAGCGTTCTAGCCCCAACGAACCAGTTTAGGTGTTAAGAATGCGTGGAACGTCATTTCGGTGCGCACTGTGCACGACTTGGTTAAAGTTGCACCAAAACGTGCGCGGTTGGCAAGAAGCACGTTCTCATGCTTGGATTAACGTTCTAGCCCTCAAGAAGCGCATTTCGTGTTAAGAAGGAACTCAAACCTCATTTCCCTGCACATTCAGTCTACTTTCGTCTAAATTGCATCAAAACGTGCCCGGTTGGCAAGAAGGACATGAGGACGCACGTTCCCATGTCTCGATTAGCGTGCCAGCCCTAAAGAACCACTTTCGGTGTGAAGAATGCACGAAAACATCATTTTGGGTGCGTACTCAATCCAAATTCGTCCAAATTGCACCACTCAGTCCAAATTCGTCCAAATTGCACCGAAACTACCCTGGTGGGCAAGAAAGACATAAGGAAGCACTTTCTCATGTCTCGATATTTGCGTGCTAGCCCTAAGGAACCACTTGACGTCTTAAGAGTGCACGGAAACGTCGTTTCGGCGCACACTGAGTCCAATTCGAATAAAGTTGCAGCAAAAGGTTCCTCGTTGGAAAGAAAGACATGGGGAAGCACTCTCTCATGTCTCGATGAGCGTTCAAGCCCCAAAGAACAGCTTTAGGTGCTAATAGTGCACGAATACGTCAGCTCGGTGCAAACTCAGTCTAACTTGGTCCAAATTGCACCAAAACGAATTGCACCAAAACGTGCCCGATTGGAGAAAAAGAGGTGAGGAAGCACTCCCTAATGTGTCGATTAGCGTGCTAGCCCTAAAGAACCACTTCGGGTCTTAGGAATGAACGAAGACGTCACTTCGGTGCGCACTCTGTACAGTTTGGTTAAAGTTGCACCAAAACGTTATCGGTTGGCAAGAAAGACATGGGGAAGCACTTTCTCACGCTTGGATTAGCATTCTAGCCCTAAAGAAGCACATTTCGTGTTTAGAAGCCACGAAAACAGCATTTCGGTGCGTACTCAATCCAATTTCGTGCAATTTCCACCAAAACGTGCCCGGTTGGCAAGAAAGATGTGGGGAAGCACTTTCTCATTCTTGGATTAGCGTTCTAGCCCTCAAGAAGCGCATGCTTCTGATAAGAACGCACGAAAACCCCATTTCGGTGCCTCCTCCACCCAATTTCGTTTCAATTGCACCAAAACGTCCCCGGTTGGCAATAAGGACATGAGGAAGCACTTTGTCTTGTTTGGATTAGCGTTCTAGCCCCAACGAACCAGTTTAGGTGTTAAGAATGCGTGGAACGTCATTTCGGTGCGCACTGTGCACGACTTGGTTAAAGTTGCACCAAAACGTGCGCGGTTGGCAAGAAGCACGTTATCATGCTTGGATTAACGTTCTAGCCCTCAAGAAGCGCATTTCGTGTTAAGAATGAAGTCAAACCTCATTTCCGTGCACACTCAGTCTACTTTCGTCTAAATTGCATCAAAACGTGCCCGGTTGGCTAGAAGGACATTAGGACGCACGTTCCCATGTCTCGATTAGCGTGCCAGCCCTAAAGAACCACTTTAGTTGTGAAGAATGCACGAAAACATCATTCGGTGCGTACTCAGTCCAAATTCGTCGAAATTGCACCGAAACTTCCCAGGTGGGCAAGAAAGACATAAGGAAGCACTTTCTCATGTCTCGATATTTGCGTGCTAACCCTAAGGAACCACTTGAGGTCTTAAGAGTGCACGGAAACGTCGTTTCGGCGCACACTGAGTCCAATTCGATTAAAGTTGCACCAAAACGTCCCCCGTTGGAAAGAAAGACATGGGGAAGCACTCTCTCATGTCTCGATGAGCGTTCAAGCCCCAAAGAACAGCTTTAGGTGCTAAGAGTGCACGAATACGTCATTTCGGTGCATACTCAGTCTAACTTGGCCCAAATTGCACCAAAACGTGCCCGATTGGAGAGAAAGAGGTGAGGAAGCACTCCCTAATGTGTCGATTAGCGTGCTAGCCCTAAAGAACCACTTCGGGTCTTAGGAATGAACGAAGACGTCACTTCGGTGCGCACTCTGTACAGTTTGGTTAAAGTTGCACCAAAACGTTATCGGTTGGCAAGAAAGACATGGGGAAGCACTTTCTCACGCTTGGATTAGCATTCTAGCCCTAAAGAAGCACATTTCGTGTTTAGAAGGCACGAAAACATCATTTCGGTGCGTACTCAATCCAATTTCGTGCAATTTCCACCAAAACGTGCCCGGTTGGTAAGAAAGATGTGGGGAAGCAATTTCTCATTCTTGGATTAGCGTACTAGACCTCAAGAAGCGCATGCTTCTAATAAGAACGCACGAGTTACACGAAAACGTTATCGGTTGGCAAGAAAGACATGGGGAACCACTCTCTCACGCTTGCATTAGCATTCTAGCCCTAATGAAGCACATTTCGTCTTTAGAAGGCACGAAAACATCATTTCGGTGCGTACTCAATCCAATTTCGTACAATTTCCACCAAAACGTGCCCGGTTGGCAAGAAAGATGTGGGGAAGCACTTTCTCATTCTTGGATTAGCGTTCTAGCCCTCAAGAAGCGCATGCTTCTGATAAGAACGCACGAAAACCCCATTTCGGTGCCTCCTCCACCCAATTTCGTTTCAATTGCACCAAAACGTCCCCGGTTGGCAATAAGGACATGAGGAAGCACTTTGTCTTGTTTGGATTAGCGTTCTAGCCCCAACGAACCAGTTTAGGTGTTAAGAATGCGTGGAACGTCATTTCGGTGCGCACTGTGCACGACTTGGTTAAAGTCGCACCAAAACGTGCGCGGTTGGCAAGAAGCACGTTCTCATGCTTGGATTAACGTTCTAGCCCTCAAGAAGCGCATTTCGTGTTAAGAAGGAACTCAAACCTCGTTTCCGTGCACACTCAGTCTACTTTCGTCTAAATTGCTTCAAAACGTGCCCGGTTGGCAAGGAGGACATGAGGACGCACGTTCCCATGTCTCGATTAGCGTGTTAGCCCTAAAGAACCACTTTAGGTGTGAAGAATGCACGAAAACATCATTTCGGTGCGTACTCAGTCCAAATTCGTCCAAATTGCCCCGAAACTTCCCTAGTGGGCAAGAAAGACATAAGGAAGCACTTTCTCATGTCTCGATATTTGCGTGCTAACCCTAAGGAACCACTTGAGGTCATAAGAATCCACGGACACGTCGTTTCGGCGCACACTGAGTGCAATTCGATTAAAGTTGCACTAAAACGTTCCCCGTTGGAAAGAAAGACATGGAGAAGCACTCTCTCATGTCTCGATTAGCGTTCAAGCCCCAAAGAACAGCTTTAGGTGCTAAGAGTGCACGAATACGTCATTTCGGTGCATACTCAGTCTAACTTGGTCCAAATTGCACCAAAACGTTCCCTATTGGAGAGAAAGACGTGAGGAAGCACTCCCTAATGTGTCGATTAGCGTGCTAGCCCTAAAGAACCACTTCGAGTCTTAGGAATGAACGAAGACATCACTTCGGTGCGCACTCTGTACAGTTTGGTTAAAGTTGCACCAAAATGTTATCGGTTGGCAAGAATGACATGGGGAAGCACTTTCTCACGCTTGGATTAGCATTCTATCCCTAATGAAGCACATTTCGTGTTTAGAAGGCATGAAAACATCATTTCGGTGCGTACTCAATCCAATTTCGTGGAATTTCCACCAAAAGATGCCCGGTTAGCAAGAAAGATGTGGGGAAGCACTTTCTCATTCTTGGATTAGCATTCTATCCCTCAAGAAGCGCATGCTTTTGATAAGAACGCACGAAAACCCCATTTCGGTGCCTCCTCCACCCAATTTCGTTTCAATTGCACCAAAACGTCCCCGGTTGGCAATAAGGACATGAGGAAGCACTTTGTCTTGTTTGGATTAGCGTTCTAGCCCCAACGAACCAGTTTAGGTGTTAAGAATGCGTGGAACGTCATTTCGGTGCGCACTGTGCACGACTTGGTTAAAGTCGCACCAAAACGTGCGCGGTTGGCAAGAAGCACGTTCTCATGCTTGGATTAACGTTCTAGCCCTCAAGAAGCGCATTTCGTGTTAAGAAGGAACTCAAACCTCATTTCTGGGCACACTCAGTCTACTTTCGTCTAAATTGCATCAAAACGTACCCGGTTGGCAAGAAGGACATGAGGACGCACGTTCCCATGTCTCGATTAGCGTGCCAGCCCTAAAGAACCACTTTAGGTGTGAAGAATGCAGGAAAACATCATTTCGGTGCGTACTCAGTCTAAATTCGTCCAAATTGCACCGAAACTTCCCTCGTGGGCAAGAAAGACATAAGGAAGCACTTTCTCATGTCTCGATATTTGCGTGCTAACCCTAAGGAACCATTTGAGGTGTTAAGAATGCACGGAAACGTCGTTTCGGCGCACACTGAGTCCAATTCGATTAAAGTTGCACCAAAACGTCCCCCGTTGGAAAGAAAGACATGGGGAAGCACTCTCTCATGTCTCGATGAGCGTTCAAGCCCCAAAGAACAGCTTTAGGTGCTAAGAGTGCACGAATACGTCATTTCGGTGCATACTCAGTCTAACTTGGCCCAAATTGCACCAAAACGTGCCCGATTGGAGAGAAAGAGGTGAGGAAGCACTCCCTAATGTGTCGATTAGCGTGCTAGCCCTAAAGAACCACTTCGGGTCTTAGGAATGAACAAAGACGTCACTTCGGTTCGCACTTTGTACAGTTTGGTTAAAGTTG
Organism: Purshia tridentata; assembly: GCA_003254885.1. Lineage (NCBI taxonomy): Eukaryota > Viridiplantae > Streptophyta > Magnoliopsida > Rosales > Rosaceae > Purshia > Purshia tridentata. The sequence goes on from QANT01007408.1 coordinate 24,976, forward strand.
CACCAAAACGTTATCGGTTGGCAAGAAAGACATGGGGAAGCACTTTCTCACGCTTGGATTAGCATTTTAGCCCTAAAGAAGCACATTTCGTGTTTAGAAGGCACAAAAACAGCATTTCTGTGCGTACTCAATCCCATTTTGTGCAATTTCCACCAAAACGTGCCCGGTTGGCAAGAAAGATGTGGGGAAGCACTTTCTCATTCTTGGATTAGCGTTCTAGCCCTCAAGAAGCGCATGCTTCTGATAAGAACGCACGAAAACCCCATTTCGGTGCCTCCTCCACCCAATTTCGTTTCAATTGCACCAAAACGTCCCCGGTTGGCAATAAGGACATGAGGAAGCACTTTGTCTTGTTTGGATTAGCGTTCTAGCCCCAACGAACCAGTTTAGGTGTTAAGAATGCGTGGAACGTCATTTCGGTGCGCACTGTGCACGACTTGGTTAAAGTCGCACCAAAACGTGCGCGGTTGGCAAGAAGCACGTTCTCATGCTTGGATTAACGTTCTAGCCCTCAAGAAGCGCATTTCGTGTTAAGAAGGAACTCAAACCTCATTTCCGTGCACACTCAGTCTACTTTCGTCTAAATTGCATCAAAACGTGCCCGGTTGGCAAGAAGGACATGAGGATGCACGTTCCTATGTCTCGATTAGCGTGCCAGCCCTAAAGAACCACTTTAGGTGTGAAGAATGCACGAAAACATCATTTCGGTGCGTACTCAGTCCAAATTCGTCCAAATTGCACCGAAACTTCCCTAGTGGGCAAGAAAGACATAAGGACGCACTTTCTCATGTCTCGATATTTGCGTGGGAGAGAGAGAGGGTACCGCAAAACCCGATTGTTTCCAAGACCCAAGAACCAAACCCCAAGGACCTCATGGCCATAGGACAAGGAGAACGTAAGTCCCGCTGTAAGTCCAGATAAGAGGTGAAGGGTAGGAAAGGGTCTAGAAGGTTAGGTTAGCAACCACCCAATCTCTTCCTCAACTTTAAGTGTCTAGGGTAATGGATTCCCAACCACAAGGTGAGGTCTTCAACAGTGAAGAGCTTAGTTGTCCTCAAGAATTCCCAATGACCAGCCTGTACAATTGGACTCTTCCAAGGAGGAGCTACAAGGAGGTCTATAGGGTAGGAAAGTTTGACTTTTCCTCAAGGCAAACCATCAAGGTAGAGGAAAGGGCAATACCCTTAGAAGCCGAGAACCAACGAATACAGCTTCTTACGCCAGAAGTTGTCAAGGAATTCTCAAGGTCTTACAAGTACCTCCACATCGGACTGGTACAAGTAGGAATCAAGCCTCTGACCAGGAATGGTCTTTCAACGTCTGTGCTTGTAGCCCTTCGGGACTGCAGACACAACAAGTTTTCGGACTCAATGCTTGGACTGGTGGAATCCAGTCTCTGCAATGGTCCAATCCACGTCGATTGCTTCCCCAATTTCCCTGTGTCTACCTCTGACCCAGGTATTCTCAACGCGCTCACTGTCAACGTCAAAACCCAAGGTTATGACATGTCAAGTGGCTCTCAGCCCATGGCAGTCATCTTCAAGGTTCACTACAAGCTCCTGAAGACCCTGGTTCTTCCAGAAGCTTTGGTGACAAACCCAGTTGGGTCAACACTTCTCTTAGAAACAGATCTAAGGAAGTCCAACGTTAGCATCCCAAGAACTGTTTGCTGGAACGACATCGTTCTGCCCAGTGAATGGAGACTGGCTGATGCTGTCCCCACTCAACGAATCCAGAATCAACAGCTGGATTATATCTACGAGGAACCAGATGGTTCTGTAGGTATCAAGTTTTCCAACCAACGTTCAACGAAGATTGTCCTAGATGACTATTCCTCTGCCCGACGGTCAACCTCTGACCTAGGACACGAACAGTCTTCAAGGCGTCTCAAGGCTAAGTCTGTGTCAACCAGTGAGGTTACGAACCTCAACCTCAAACACAACTTAGGTGAAACCTCAAGTGTTGAATCCGAAGCCCAGTTGCTTAGGAAATCAACCGGTAAGGCACCTTTCCAAGTGGAAAGTGTCTCCAAGGACAGGATTCCTGAGATCCATTATCAAGATGAAGGCATAGGTTCCCCAACCTTATCTTCAATGATGGACACCTCGGATCCCCAGATCTTCACACTCTCAAGCTCTGAGTTTGTGATAGACAAGGAGTATCTCCGAAAGGAATACTATTCCAAGGAAAATGCAGAGAAAAGGGCTTGGTTTACCAAGAACTTTGACCTGCCTTCAACGCAAGAAAAGTATTATGCTTTTCTTAGCCAACACAAGATCCACGTGTTCTTCTTCGATTGGATGAAGGAGATACACTGTCCCAACGAAAGGATTACGTATCCTTTCCAGTCAAAGTCTAGAGTCAACGTCTCTAGCAAACCAACCAAGGCTTGGGTCACTGCTACCAAGGTAGTAGAATCCAAGAGACCACCTTTGGAAGAGGTAACCTTAACTGTCAGAGGTTCTGCAGTTAAAGCCTCTCCTTTCAAGGCAATCAGTGTTCATGACCGCGAGGTGAACACTCAAGGCTTTGAGAAGGTAGAAACCCAGGACAGTAAAACAGGTCTAAACCAAGGAACAGAGCCAATCCACCAGGCGATTGCCTTACTCCAGCAAGGAAAGCCACCTCGCTTTGCAATCAGGGATCTGTTGAACCAACAGATTAAAGCCTTAAATAGAACTAGGCCATCCTTAAGGGTCCAGGCCATCAAGATGAAGAAAGCCCAAATCCGACAGGCAAGTGTCTGTAGGAACTGCCAGGAGATGGGACATTACCAGATGGAATGCCCCAATAGAATAACCAAGGCCTCAATAAGACAACAAAGGAAACGAGAAAGACAGGATAACGTTTGTCCTGCCTGTCTGGACTTAGGACACTTCCGATCGGAGTGCCCTAATAAGTTTGCCTACAGTGAAAGGCTTTTCACTCAAAAGGAAAAGCCCAAGGCAAGGCTCAAACCAAGTTTTACCAGGACCAGTCCACCCAGGGTTTCCCCAGCCACTTCACAATGTCAGAGGTGTCAGAGGATTGGACACTTCAAGGCCCAATGCCCAGAAGCCCAAAAGGCAAAAGGGGCCAACAAGAAAGCTAGCTTGGTCATTGCCCAACCAAGCACCAAAGATAGCTCCCCGACTGGGTGTCAAGAAAGGGTAACACCCAATGCAAGGGAACCTAGTCCCCCAAGAAAAGAAGCTCTTGTCCAAGGCTTACACCAAGAAATCAAGGCCTTAAAGCTTGAACTCACCAAGTTAAAAGGAAAATCCCTTGCCAATGACCTAACACCCCTTCCAACAAAACAAAATCCCAACGTCCTTGTCTGCCAAAAATGGCATGTACAGGTGGAAATCAAAGTCAAGGATTTCAAGGCCCGTGCAGTTGCCCTACTAGACTCAGGGGCAGACCTTAACTGCGTCAGCGAAGGGATTATCCCTACCAAGTTCTGCAGAAGAACTCAAGTCAAGCTTAGTACGGCCAGCGGGTCAGCCCTGTCTGCCCTCTGCCAAATTCCCTCGGCCCATATCTGTATCGGCCCAGTCTGTATCAAGGCTCCCCTCATTGTCATACGTGATATTGAAGAAGATTTAATCCTAGGAAGCCCGTTTCTCGGAGCTCTCCAACCCTTTATGGTAAGCCCAGAAGGGATCTCTTCTGAAATCCTAGGAAAGCCCATCTTCCTTAGATTTCTAGATGGACCAAGACCAAGGATGTTGAATACCATCCAAAACACAAGGCTTTCAAGGAAAGAAGCCCATTTAGGGTTTCTCAAAGAAGAATTGGTTTCAAAAAAGATTGAGGCTCAGTTGTCTCAGCCCAATCTCATTACAAGGATTGATGACTTTAAGAGTAGGCTAATCCAAGAAGTCACTTCAGACAACCCAAGGGCCTTCCCCCATAGGAAGAATTATTTTGTTACTCTCCCCTATGAGGAAGGATTCAGTGATTCAAGGATTCCAACTAAGGCCCAGCCCATTCAGATGAGCCAGGAACTCATGGAATATTGCAAAAATGAGATTACGGATCGACTGAGCAAAGGACTTATCAGGCCCAGCAAGTCACCGTGGAGCTGTTCTGCCTTCTATGTTCAGAAATCCTCTGAAATAGAACGCGGGGCCCCCAGGCTTGTAATCAACTACAAGCCTCTCAATAGTGCTCTTCGATGGATTAGGTATCCTTTACCTAATAAAAGAGATCTACTTAAGCGCCTTGTTGGTGCTCAAGTCTTTTCCAAGTTTGAACTCAAGTCAGGATTTTGGCAAGTCCAAATTGCGGAACAAGATCGCTACAAGACTGCCTTCAACGTACCCTTTGGGCAATACGAATGGACTGTAATGCCCTTTGGGCTCAAGAATGCCCCTTCTGAGTTCCAGAAAATGATGAATGATGTATTCAATCCCTATAGTAGCTTCTCGCTATTATATATTGATGACATCCTCATTTTCTCAAAATCAATTGATCAACACTGGAAGCACTTAGGTATCTTCCTCAGGGTAATCAAGGAAAATGGTTTGGTTCTGTCTGCCAAGAAAATCACCCTCTTCTAAACTAGGATTAGGTTTCTCGGCCATAATATCCATCAAGGCACCATAGTTCCAATTTCTAGGTCAATAGAGTTTGCAGACAAGTTCCCAGACGAGCTCAAGGAAAGAACTCAGCTACAAAGGTTCTTAGGTTGCCTTAATTACGTGTCTGACTTCATTGAAGGTCTTACACTGATCTGCAAACCCCTTTACCAATGTCTCAAGAAAAAACCCCAGCAATGGACTGATTTGCATACCCAAACAGTCGTCAAGGTCAAAAGCTTAGTCAAGTCACTCCCCTGTTTAGGATTACCTGATGAGTCAGCTCAAAAGATTGTTGAGACTGATGCATCAGATCAAGGTTATGGAGGAATCCTTAAACAGAAAATCCAAGGTCAAGGAGAACAACTGGTTAGGTTCACCTCAGGCATCTGGAACCCAACCCAAGCCAATTATAGTACTATTAAAAAGGAGATTCTTTCTATAGTGCTATGTATCACAAAGTTTCAAGAAGATTTGCTTAATCAAACCTTTATTTTAAGAATTGATTGCAAGGCAGCCAAGGATGTTTTAGAAAAGGATGTCAAAAACTTGGCAGCCAAACAAATTTTTGCAAGATGGCAAGGCTTACTTTCAATTTTTGATTTCAAGATTGAGTTTATTCAAGGAGAGAAAAATTCTCTACCTGACTTCCTCACAAGGGAATTCCTTCAAGGCAACTCCACTCCAACTCCCCAGCTGGATTCCAAGGTATATGTCATCCAACTTACTCAAGGATTTTCAAACAATTTGCAAAACCCTAGGGAAGTATTGTTTCAAAAGCAAACCTCAATTTTCAAAAGGAATTTGTACATGAATTTCTTTCACAGGTTATTCAAGGCTTTCCCCGATTTACACCAAGGATTTACGCTTCAAGGCTCGACTTGGTTAATTAGAATTTGTTTTAAAACGTCCAAGTCACGCCTAAAGATTTTCCAAAAGGATTTTAAAATCAAGGATTTAACAATAAAGGAGCCACTTTTCTGGTTCTTCTGTACAATGGATCTTGCATGGATCTTCTCTTGGGAGATCTATGTCGAGCCAAGGTCTCATGAAGAAGCCTCCTTCCTCATGAGAAGATACGAGGTTAAATGGTGGGATGGAATCCAGACAGATCGAGTCAACAAGGCGACTGTCCTGGAATGGTTCAAGGCCCATCCCAGTTTTTCAAGTCACAAGGCGGCCCCACACAATGAGGAGCAAGCTCAATTCCTCTTGCAGAAGGCCAGAATTCAAAGTGACCTGTCTACAGTCTCCTCACGAAGGGACTATGCCAGGAAGCTCAAGGATGCTCTGAGTCAGATCTCATGCAGTGATGACGAAGACAGCACCAAGGAGGGGTCCTCACCAGCCCTCTACTTTCAAGACTCTCAAGACCCAGAGACTCAATTTGAGAATCTGGATGATTTTTGACAAGGATAAGATGCTGCCTGTCTCCCATTACGGATGGAATGACAGAAAGCCTCTCAACGGGCCCCACTGGCCATTCAACTTTCAAGGTGGCAAGTTCACATGCCAGAACAAGACAAGGAACTTTCCTGATGATAAGTGCACAGTAACCGCACTCATCTACAGCAACCCTCAACATGGTACTACAGTGAAGATTCCTTCCTGTTTACCTTTCCAGGTGTGCGGTTCATGTAACCGGACCTCAAACAACAATTAAATGGAAGACAATTCAAGCATAGCTTATGCAGCTATAAATACACTCAGTTGCCAGGGTTGTTGGCATCGAAAAACAATCGAAAAACAATCGGAAAAACGATCGGAAAAACCAATCAACGAGAGAGCCTAGTTTTAGGATTCGATCCTCTCTACCCCAAAGAAGCTTTTAAGCAAAGCCTTCTTCAAGTTCAAGGTTTTCAAGTGTAATTTCAAGCTTTGTATTTCCAAGCTTTCAAGGTACAATTGTAATTTGTATTATCAAGTATTTTAATATCAAGTATTTTTCAAGAATTTGTTTATGCATTCAAGGTTTTATCTTTGTAAAAGATTAAATTGGCTTCTCAACGTAAGTCTTCCCCTAGACTTAGAATACCTAGCCTACTGCCAAGAGCGTTTGTCTAGGACAAGTCCAAGCAATCCTGCCTACCTCAATAGATCCCTCCATTGTAGAGCGGCCCTGGTTAGTGTCCATGACGCCAAGCAGGAAATTAGGGAACTCAAGAGAGCCCTCAAGGTTCTTTCACAAGGGTAGATTTCACCCACCTGGGAGAGAAGCTGGTATCAGAGCCACTTAAAGGGGGTTGGCACGCAAATATCGAGACATGAGAAAGTGCTTCCTTCTGTCTTTCTTGCCCAACAAGGAAGTTTCGGTGCAATGTGGACGAATTTGGACTGAGTAAGCACCGAAATGATGTTTTCGTGCATGCTTCACACCTAAAGTGGTTCTTTAGGGTTGGCACGCTAATCGAGACATGGGAACGTGCGTCCTCATGTCCCTCTTGCCAACCGGGCACGTTTTGATTCAATTTAGACGAAAGTAGACTCAGTGTGCACTGAAATGAGGTTTGAGTTCCTTCTTAACACGAAATGCCCTTCTTGAGGGCTAGAACGTTAATCTAAGCATGAGAACGTGCTTCTTGCCAACCGCGCACGTTTTGGTGCAACTTTAACGAAGTCGTGCACAGTGTGCACCGAAATGACGTTCCACGCATTCTTAACACCTAAACTGTTTCGTTGGGGCTAGAACGCTAATCCAAACAGGAGAAAGTGCTGCCTCATGTCCTTATTGCCAACCGGGGACGTTTTGGTGCAATTGAAAGGAAATTGGGTGGAGGAGGCACCGAAATGGGGTTTTCGTGCGTTCTTATCAGAAGCATGCGCTTCTTGAGGGCTAGAACGCTAATCCAAGAATGAGAAAGTGCTTCCCCACATCTTTCTTGCCAACCGGGCACGTTTTGGTGGAAATTGCACGAAATTGGATTGAGTACGCACCGAAATGATGTTTTCGTGCCTTCTAAACACCAAATGTGCTTCTTTAGGGATAGAATGCTAATCGAAGAGTTAGAAAGTGTTTTCCCATGTCTTTCTTGACAACCGATAACGTTTTGGTGCAACTTTAACCAAACTGTACAGAGTGCGCACCGAAGTGACGTCTTCGTTCATTCCTAAGACCCGAAGTGGTTCTTTAGGGCTAGCACGCTAATCGACACATTAGGGAGTGCTTCCTCACCTCTTTCTCTCCAATCGGGCACGTTTTGGTGCAATTTGGGCCAAGTTAGACTGAGTATGCACCGAAATGACGTATTCGTGCACTCTTAGCACCTAAAGCTGTTCTTTGGGGCTTGAACGCTCATCGAGACATGATAGAGTGCTTCCCCATGTCTTTCTTTCCAACGGGGAACGTTTTCATGCAACTATAATCGAATTGGACTCAGTGTGCGCCGAAACGACGTTTTCGTGCATTCTTAAGACCTCAAGTGTTCCTCAGGGTTAGTACGCAAATATTGAGACATGAGCAAGTGCTTCCTTATGTCTTTCTTGCCCACCAAGGAAGTTTTGGTGCAATCTGGACGAATTTGGACTGAGTACGCACCGAAATGATGTTTTCCTGCATTCTTCACACCTAAAGTGGTTCTTTAGGGCTGGCACGCTAATCGAGACATGGGAACGTGCGTCCTCATGTCCTTCTTGCCAACCGGGCACGTTTTGATGCAATTTAGACGAAAGTAGACTGAGTGTGCACGGAAATGAGGTTTGAGTTCCTTCTCAACACGAAATGCCCTTCTTGAGGGCTAGAACGTTAACCCAAGAATCAGAACGTGCTTCTTGCCAACCGCGCACGTTTTGGTGCAACTTTAACGAAGTCGTGCACAGTGTGCACCGAAATGACGTTCCACGCATTCTTAACACCTAAACTGGTTCGTTGGGGCTGGAACGCTAATCCAAATAGGAGAAAGTGCTTCCTCATGTCCTTATTGCCAACCGGGGACGTTTTGGTGCAATTGAAACGAAATTGGGTGGAGGAGGCACCGAAATGGGGTTTTCNGGTTTTCGAGCGTTCTTACCAAAATCATGCGGTTCTTGAGGGCTAGAGCGCTAATCCAAGAGTGGGAAAATGCTTCCCCACATCTTTCTTGCCAACTGGGCACGTTTTGGTGGAAATTGCATGAAATTGGATTGAGTACACACCGAAATGATGTTTTCGTGCCTTCTAAATACGAAATGTACTTCTTAATGCTAATCCAAGAGTGAGAAAGTGCTTTCCCATGTCTTTCTTGCCAACCGATAACGTTTTGGTGCAACTTTAACCAAATCGTACAGAGTGCACACCGAAATGACGTCTTTGTTCATTCCTAACGCCCAAAGTGGTTCTTTAGGGCTAACACGCTAATCGAGACATTAGAGATTGCTTCCACACCTCTTTCTTGCCAATCGGGCAAGTTTTGGTGCAATTTGGACCAAGTTAGACTGAGTATGCACCGAAATGACGTAGTTGTGCACTCTTAGCACCCAACGCTGTTCCTGGGGGCTTGAACGCTCATCGAGATATGAGAGAGTGCTTCCCCATGTCTTTCTTTCCAACGGGGGACGTTTTGGTGCAACTTTAATCGAATTGGACTCAGTGTGCGCCGAAACGACGTTTTCGTGCATTCTTAAGACCTCAAGTGTTCCTCAGGGTTGGCATGCAAATATCGAGACATGAGAAAGTGCTTCCTTCTGTCTTTCTTGCCCAAAAAGGAAGTTTCGGTGCAATGTGGACGAATTTGGACTGAGTACGCACCGAAATGATATTTTCGTGCATTCTTCACACCTAAAGTGGTTCTTTAGGGCTGGCACGCTAATCGAGACATGGCAACGTGCGTCCTCATGTCCCTCTTGCCAACCGGGCACGTTTTGATTCAATTTATACGAAAGTAGACTCAGAGTGCACTGAAATGAGGTTTTAGTTCCTTCTTAACACGAAATGCCCTTCTTGAGGGCTAGAACGTTAATCTAAGCATGAGAACGTGCTTCTTGCCAACCGCGCACGTTTTGGTGCAACTTTAACGAAGTCGTGCACAGTGTGCACCGAAATGACGTTCCACGCATTCTTAACACCTAAACTGTTTCGTTGGGGCTAGAACAATAATCCAAACAGGAGAAAGTGCTTCCTCATGTCCTTATTGCCAACCGGGGACGTTTTGGTGCAATTGAAACGAAATTGGGTGGAGGAGGCACCGAAATGGGGTTTTCGAGCGTTCTTATCTAAAGCATGCAGTTCTTGAGGGCTAGAATGCTAATCCAAGAGTGGGAAAGTGCTTCCCCACATCTTTCTTGCCAACCGGGAAAGTTTTGGTGGAAATTGCACGAAATTGGATTGAGTACACACCGAAATGATGTTTTCGTGCTTTCTAAACACCAAATGTGCTTCTTTAGGGATAGAATGCTAATCCAAGAGTTAGAAAGTGTTTTCCCATGTCTTTCTTGACAACCGATAACGTTTTGGTGCAACTTTAACCAAATTGTACAGACTGCGCACCGAAATGACGTCTTCGTTCATTCCTAACGCCCAAAGTGGTTCTTTAGGGCTAGCACGGTAATCGAGACATTAGACATTGCTATCACACCTCTTTCTTGCCAATCGGGCATGTTTTGGTGCAATTTGGACCAAGTTAGACTGAGTATGCACCGAAATGACGTATTCGTGCACTCTTAGCAACCAAAGCTGTTCTTGGGCCTTGAACGCTCATCGAGATATGAGAGAGTGCTTCCCCATGTCTTTCTTTCCAACGGGGAACGTTTTGGTGCAACTATAATCGAATTGGACTCAGTGTGCGCCGAAACGACGTTTTCGTGCATTCTTAAGACCTCAAGTGTTCCTCACGGTTAGCACGCAACTATCGAGACATGAGAAAGTGCTTCCTTATGTCTTTCTTGCCCAACAAGGAAGTTTCGGTGCAATGTGGACGAATTTGGACTGAGTATGCACCGAAATGATGTTTTCGTGCATTCTTCACACCTAAAGTGGTTCTTTAGGGCTGGCACGCTAATCGACACATGGGAACGTGCGTCCTCATGTCCCTCTTTCCAACCGGGCACGTTTTGATTCAATTTAGACGAAAGTAGACTCCGTGTGCACTGAAATGAGGTTTGAGTTCCTTCTTAACACGAAATGCCCTTCTTGAGGGCTAGAACGTTAATCTAAGCATGAGAACGTGCTTCTTGCCGGCCGCCCACGTTTTGGTGCAACTTTAACGAAGTCGTGCACAGTGTGCACCGAAATGACGTTCCACGCATTCTTAACACCTAAACTGTTTCGTTGGGGCTAGAACGCTAATCCAAACAACAGAAAGTGCTTCCTCATGTCCTTATTGCCAACCGGGGACGTTTTGGTGCAATTGAAACGAAATTGGGTGGAGGAGGCACCGAAATGGGGTTTTCGTGCGTTCTTATCAGAAGCATGCGCTTCTTGAGGGCTAGAACGCTAATCCAAGAATGAGAAAGTGCTTCCCCACATCTTTCTTGCCAACCGGGCACGTTTTGGTGGAAATTGCACGAAATTGGATTGAGTACGCACCGAAATGATGTTTTCGTGCCTTCTAAACACTAAATGTGGTTCTTTAGGGCTAGAATCCTAATCCAAGCGTGAGAAAGTGCTTCCCCATGTCTTTCTTGCCAACCGATAACGTTTTGGTGCAACTTTAACCAAATTGTGCAGAGTGCGCACCGAAATGACGTCTTCGTTCATTCCTAACGCCCAAAGTGGTTCTTTAGGGCTAGCACACTAATCGAGACATTAGACAATGCTTCCACACCTCTTTCTTGCCAATCGGGCACGTTTTGGTGCAATTTCGACCAAGTTAGAGTGAGTATGCACCGAAATGACGTATTCGTGCACTCTTAGCACCCAAAGCTGTTCCTGGGGGCTTGAACGCTCATCGAGACATGAGAGAGTGCTTCCCCATGTCTTTCTTTCCAACGGGGGACGTTTTGGTGCAACTTTAATCGAATTGGACTCAGTGTGCGCCGAAACGACGTTTCCGTGCACTCTTAAGACCTCAAGTGGTTCCTTAGGGTTAGCACGCAAATATCGAGACATGAGAAAGTGCTTCCTTATGTCTTTCTTGCCCACCAGGGAAGTTTCGGTGCAATTTGGACGAATTTGGACTGAGTACGCACCGAAATGATGTTTTCCTTCATTCTTCACACCTAAAGTCGTTCTTTAGAGCTGGAACGCTAATCGAGACATGGGAACGTGCGTCGTCATGTCCTTCTTGCCAACCGGGCACGTTTTGATTCAATTTAGACGAAAGTAGACTGAGTGTGCACGGAAATGAGGTTTGAGTTCCTTCTTAACACGAAATGCGCTTCTTGAGGGCTAGAACGTTAATCCAAGCATGAGAACGTGCTTCTTGCCAACCGCGCACGTTTTGGTGCAACTTTAACGAAGTCGTGCACAATGTGCACCGAAATGACGTTCCACGCATTCTTAACAACTAAACTGGTTCGTTGGGGCTGGAACTCTAATCCAAATAGGAGAAAGTGCTTCCTCATGTCCTTATTGCCAACCGGGACGTTTTGGTGCAATTGAAACGAAATTGGGTGGAGGAGGCACCGAAATGGGGTTTTCGAGCGTTCTTATCAAAATCATGCGGTTCTTGAGGGCTAAAGCGCTAATCCAAGAGTGGGAAAATGCTTCCCCACATCTTTCTTGCCAACCGGGCACGTTTTGGTGGAAATTGCATGAAATTGGATTGAGTACACACCGATATGATGTTTTCGTGCCTTCTAAACTCGAAATGTACTTCTTAATGCTAATCCAAGAGTGAGAAAGTGCTTTCCCATGTCTTTCTTGCCAACGGATAACGTTTTGGTGCAACTTTAACCAAATCGTACAGAGTGCGCACCGAAATGACGTCTTTGTTCATTCCTAACGCCCAAAGTGGTTCTTTAGGGCTAGCACGCTAATCGAGATATTAGAGAGTCCTTCCACACCTCTTTCTTGCCAATCGGGCAAGTTTTGGTGCAATTTGGACCAAGTTAGACTGAGTATGCACCGAAATGACGTATTTGTGCACTCTTCGCACCCAAAGCTGTTCCTGGGGGCTTGAACGCTCATCGAGATATGAGAGAGTGCTTCCCCATGTCTTTCTTTCCAACGGGGAACGTTTTGGTGCAACTATAATTGAATTGGACTCAGTGTGCGCCGAAACGAAATTTTCGTGCATTCTTAAGACCTCAAGTGTTCCTCAGGGTTGGCACGCAAATATCGAGACATGGAGAAAGTGCTTCCTNGAGACATGAGAAAGTGCTTCCTTCTGTCTTTCTTGCCCAAAAAGGAAGTTTCGGTGCAATGTGGTCGAATTTGGACTGAGTACGCACCGAAATGATGTTTTCGTGCATTCTTCACACCAAAAGTGGTTCTTTAGGGCTGGCACGCTAATCGAGACATGGGAACGTGCGTCCTCATGTCCCTCTTGCCAACTGGGCACGTTTTGATTCAATTTAGACGAAAGTAGACTTAGTGTGCACTGAAATGAGGTTTGAGTTCCTTCTTAACACGAAATGCCCTTCTTGAGGGCTAGAACGTTAATCTAAGCATGAGAACGTGCTTATTGCCAACCGCGCACGTTTTGGTGCAACTTTAACGAAGTCGTGCACAGTGTGCACCGAAATGACGTTCCACGCATTCTTAACACCGCATTTCGTGTGAAGAAGGAACTCAAACCTCATTTCCGTGCACACTCAGTCTACTTTCGTCTAAATTGCATCAAAACGTGCCCAGTTGTCAAGAAGGACATGAGGACGCACGTTCCCATGGCTCGATTAGCGTGCCAGCCCTAAAGAACCACTTTAGGTGTGAAGAATGCACGAAAACATCATTTCGGTGCGTACTCAGTCCAAATTCGTCCAAATTGCACCGAAACTTCCCTGGTGGGCAAGAAAGACATAAGGAAGCACTTTCTCATGTCTCGATATTTGCGTGCTAACCCTAAGGAACCACTTGAGGTCTTAAGAGTGCACGGAAACGTCGTTTCGGCGCACACTGAGTCCAATTCGATTAAAGTTGCACCAAAACGTCCCCCGTTGGAAAGAAAGACATGGGGAAGCACTCTCTCATGTCTCGATGAGCGTTCAAGCCCCAAAGAACAGCTTTAGGTGCTAAGAGTGCACGAATACGTCATTTCGGTGCATACTCAGTCTAACTTGGCCCAAATTGCACCAAAACGTGCCCGATTGGAGAGAAAGAGGTGAGGAAGCACTCCCTAATGTGTCGATTAGCGTGCTAGCCCTAAAGAACCACTTCGGGTCTTAGGAATGAACGAAGACGTCACTTCGGTGCGCACTCTGTACAGTTTGGTTAAAGTTGCACCAAAACGTTATCGGTTGGCAAGAAAGACATGGGGAAGTACTTTCTCACGCTTGGATTAGCATTCTAGCCCTAAAGAAGCATATTTCGTGTTTAGAAAACAGCATTTCGGTGCGTACTCAATCCAATTTCGTGCAATTTCCAGCAAAACGTGCCCGGTTGGCAAGAAAGNACCAAAAGAAATCTGTAAATAAAATTAAAGCAACAAGCTTGGACCCAATAATTTTAGAATTAACATACTCAGAGACCCACATATGAACACAAATAGGGATATATAGACCAAGAAAAAGGACAAACATTTTAATTAGATGAAAGAGCCTCACATTCGCTGATTGGCAATAAGGACCTGACGAAGCACTTTCACCTGTTTGAATTAGCGTTCTAGCCCCAACGAACTAGTTTAGGTGTTAAGAATGCATGGAACGTCATTTCGGTGCACACTGTGCACAACTTGGTTAAAGTTGCACCAAAACGTGTGCGGTCGGCAAGAAGAACGTTCTCATGCTTGGATTAACGTTCTAGCCCTCAAGAAGCACATTTCGTGTTTGGAAGGAACTAACACATCATTTCAGTGCATACTCAATCTACTTTCGTCTAAATTGCATCAAAACGTGCCCGGTTGGCAAGAAGGACATGAGGACGCACGTTCTCATGTCTCGATTAACGAGCTAGCCGTAAAGAACCAGTTTAAGTGTTAAGAATGCATGGAACGTCATTTCGGAGCACAATGTACACAACTTGGTTCAAGTTGCACCAAAACGTGCGCGGTTGGCAAGAAGCACCTTCTCATGCTTGGATTAACGTTCTAGCCCTCAACAAGCACATTTCCTGTTAAGAAGGAACTAAAACTTCATTTCAGTGCATACTCAGTCTCCTTTCATCTAAATTGCATCAAAACGTGCCCGATTGGTAAGAAGGACATGAAGAGACACATTCTCATGTCTCAATTAGCGTGCCACCCCTAAAGAACCACTTTAGGTGTTAAGAATGCACGAAAACATCATTTCGATGCGTAGTGAGTCCAAATTCATCCAAATTGCACCAAAACTTCCGTGGTCGGTAAGAAAGACATAAGAAAGCACTTTCTCATGTCTCGATATTAGCGTGCAAACCCTAAGGATCCACTTGATGCCTTAAGGATGCACGAAAATGTCATTTCGGTGCACATTGAGTCCAAGTTGATTAAAGTTACACCAAAACGTTCCCCGGTTGAAAGAAAGACATGGGGAAGCACTCTCTTATGTCTCGATAAGCGTTCAAGCCCCAAAGAACAACTTTTGGTGCTAAGAATGCACAAATGTGACATTTCGGTGCATACTCAGTCTAGCTTGGTCCAAATTGCACCAAAACGTGCCCGATTCGCAACAAAGAGGTGAGGAAGCACTCTCTAATGTCTCGATTAGCATGCTAGCCCTAAAGAACCACTTTTGGAGTTAGGAGTCAACGAAAGCGTCATTTAGGTGCACACACTGTACAGATTGGTTAAAGTTGCACCAAAACGTTATCGGTTGGCAAGAAAGACATGGGGAAGCACTTTACGATGCTTGGATTAGCATTCTAGCCCTAAAAAAGCGCATTTTGTGTTTAGATGGCACAAGAACATCATTTCGGTGCGTACTCAATCCAATTTCATGCAATTTCCACCAAAACGTGCCCAGTTGGCAAGAAAGATGTGGGGAAGCACTTTCTCATTCTTGGATTAGCGTTCTAGCCCTTAAGAAGCACATTCTTTTGTTCAGAACGCACGAACACCTCATTTTGGTGCCTCCTCAACCCAATTTCGTTTAAACTGCACCAAAACGTCCCAGGTTGGCAATAAGGACATGAGGAAGCACTTTCTCTTGTTTGGATTCACGTTCTAGCCCCAACAAACCAGTTTAGGTGTTAAGAATGCATGGAATGTCATTTCGGTGCACACTGTGTACAACTTGGTTAAAGGTGCACCAAAACGTGCGCAATTGGCAAGAAGCACTTTCCCATGCTTGGATTAGCATTCTAGCCCTAAAGAAGCACATTTCGTGTTTAGAAGGCAAGAAAACGTCATCTCGGTGCGTACTTAATCCAATTTCGTGCAATTTCCAAGAAAACGTGGCCGGTTGGCAAGAAAGATGTGGGGAAGCACTTTCTCGTTCTTGGATTAGCGTTCTAGCCCTCAAGATGCACATGCTTTTGTTAAGAACACATGAAAACCTCATTTCGTGCCTCCTCAACCCAATTTCATTTCAATTCCACCAAAACGTCCCCGGTTGGCAATGAGGGCATGACGAAGCACTTTCTCTTGTTTAGATTAGCGTTCTAGCCCAACGAACCAGTTTAGGTGGTAAGAATGCGTGGAACGTCATTTCGGTGCACACTGTGCACAACATGGTTAAAGTTGCACCAAAACCTGTGCGGTTGGCAAGAAGCACCTTCTCATGCTTGGATTAATGTTCTAGCCCTCAAGAAGCACATTTCGTGTTAAGAAGGAACTAAAACCTCATTTCAGTGCATACTCAGTCTACTTTCATCTAAATTGCATCAAAACGTGCCCAGCTGGGAAGAAGGACGTGAGGACGCACGTTCTCGTGTCTCGATTAGTGTGCCAGCCCTAAAGAACCACTTTTGGTGTTAAGAATGCGCGAAAATATCATTTCGGTGCGTACTCAGTCCGAATTTGTCCAAATTGCACCAAAACATCCTTGGTGGGCAAGAAAGACATAAGGAAGCACTTTCTCTAGTCTCGATATTAGCGTGCTAGCCCTAAGGATCCACTTGAGGCCTTAAGGGTGCACGAAAACGTCATTTCAGTGCACACTGAGTCCAATTCGATTAATGTTGCACCAAAACATTCCCCGATTGAAAGAAAGACATGGGAAAGCACTCTCTCGTGTCTCGATAAGCGTTCAAGCCCAAAAGAACAACTTTAGGTTCTAAGAATGCACGAATACGTCGTTTCGGTGCATATTCAGTCTAACGTGGTCCAAATTCCACCAAAACGTGCCTGAGTTGCAGGAAAGAGGTGAGGAACCACTCTGTAACGTCTTGATTAGCGTGCTTGCCCTAAAGAACCACTTTGGATTTTAGGAGTGAACGAAAACGTCATTTCGATGCACACATTGTACAGTTTGGTTAAAGTTGCACGAAAATGTTATTGGTTGGTAAGAAAGACATGGGGAAGCACTTTCCCATGCTTGGATTAGGATTCTAGACCTAAAGAGGCACATTTCGTGTTTAGAAGGCACGAAAACGTCATTTCGGTACGTACTCAATCCAATTTCCAGCAAATTCCGCCAAAACTTGCCCAGTTGGCAAGAAAGATATGGGGAAGCACTTTCTTATTCTTGGATTAGCATTCTAGCCCTCAAAAAGTACATGCCTTTGTTAAGAATGCACGAAAACCTAATTTCGGTGCCTCCTCAACCCAATTTTGTTTCAATTGCACCAAAACGTCCCTCGGCTGGCAATAAGCACATGAGGAAGCCCTTTCTCTTGTTTGGATTAGCGTTCTAGCCCCAACGAACCAGTTTAGATGCTAAGAATGTATGGAATGTCATTTCGGTGCACACTGTGCACAGCATGGTTAAAGTTGCACCAAATCGTGCGCTGTTGGCAAGAAGCACCTTCCCATGCTTGGAGTAATGTTCTAGCCCTCAAGAAGCGCATTTTGTGTTACGAAGGAACTAAAACCTCATTTCAGTGCATACTTAGTCTACTTTTGTCTAAATTGCATCAAAACGTGATCAGTTGTCTCGATTAGTGTCCTAGCCCTAAAGAACCGCTTTAGGTGTTAAGAATGCGCGAAAACATCAATTCGGTGCGTACTCACTCCAAATTCGTCCAAATTGCACCAAAACATCCTTGGTGGGCAAGAAAGACAAAAGGAAGCACTTTCTCATGTCTCGATATTAGCGTGCTAGCACTAAGGATCCACTTGAGGACTTAAGGATGCACGAAAACATTCCGCGGTTGAAAGAAAGACATGGGGAAGAACTCTCTCATGTCTCGATAAGCGTTCAAGCCCCAAAGAAGAACTTTAGGTGCAAAAAATGCACTGATACGTCATTTCGGTGCATACTCAGTCTAACCTGGTCCAAATTGCCCCAAAACGTGCCCGATTCGCAAGAAAGAGGTGAGGAAGCACTCTCTAATGTCTTGATTAATGTGTTAGCCCTAAAGAACCATTTTGGGTGTTAGGAGTGAACGAAAATGTCATTTCAGTGCATACACTGTACAGTTTGGTTAAAGTTGCACAAAAACGTTATCGGTTGGCAAGAAAGACATGGGGAAGCACTTTCCCATGCTTGGATTAGCATTCTATCCCTAAAGAAGCACATTTCGTGTTTAGAAGGCACGAAAACATCATTTCAGTGCGTACCGAATCCAATTTCGTACAATTTCCACCAAAACGTGCCTGGCTGGCAAGAAAGAAATGGGGAAGCACTTTCTCATTCTTGGATTAGCGGTCTAGCCCTCAAGAAGCACATGCTTTTGTTAAGAACGCACGGAATCCTCATTTCGATGCCTCCTCAACCCAATTTTGTTTCAATTGCACCAAAACGTCCTCGGTTGGCAATAAGGACATGAGGAAGCACTTTCTCCTGTTTGGATTAGCGTTCTAGCACCAACGAACTAGTTTAGGTTTTACGAATGCATGGAACGTCATTTCGGTGCACAAGGTGCACAACTTGCTTAAAGTTGCACCAAAACGTGCGCGGTTGGTAAGAAGCACGTTTTCATGCTTGTTTTAACATTCTAGCCCTCCAGAAGCACATTTCATGTTAAAAAGGAATTAAAACCTCATTTTAGTGTATACTCGGTCTACTTTCATCTAAATTGCATCAAAACATGTCCGGTTGGCAAGAAGGACACAACCACGAATGTTCTCATGTCTCGATTAGCGTGCCAGCCCTAAAGAACCACATTAGGTGTTAAGAATGCACGAAAACATCATTTCGGTGCGTACCCAGTCTTAATTCGTCCAAATTGCACCAAAACTTCCTTGGTGGGCAAGAAAGACATAAGGAAGCACTTTCTCATGTCTCGATATTAGTGTGCTAACCCTAAGGATCCACTTGAGGAGTTAAGAATGCACTAAAACGTTATTTCAGTGCACACTGAGTCGAATTTGATTAAAGTTGCACCAAAATGTACCCCGGTTAAAAGAAAGACATGGGGAAGCACTCTCATGTCTGGATAAGGGTAGAAGCCCCAAAGAACGACTTTAGGCACTAAGAATGCACGAATATGTTATTACAGTGCTTACTCAATCTAACTTAGTCCAAATTGTGCCGAAACGTGCCCGATTCGCAAGAAAGAGGTGAGGAAGCACTATCTAAGGTCTCAATTAGCGTGCTAGCCCTAAAGAACCACTTTGGGTGGTAGGAGTAAACGAAAATGTCATTTCGGTGCACACACAGTACAGTTTGGTTAAAGTTGCCCCAGAACGGTATTAGTTGGCAAGAAAGACATGGGAAAGCACTTCCCCATGCTTCGATTAGCATTCTAACCATAAAGAAGCATAGGTAGTGTTTAGAAGGCACAAAAACATCATTTCGGTGCGTACTCATTCCAATTTCGTGCAATTTCCACCAAAACGTGCCATGTTGGCAAGAAAGATAGAAGCAAATGCTTTTGTTATGAACGCACGAAAACCTCATTTCGGTGCCTCCTCAACCCAATTTCTTTTCAATTGCACCAAAACGTCCCCGGTTGGCAATGAGGACATGAGGAAGCACTTTCTCTTGTTTGGATTAGTGTTCTAGCCCCAACGAACCAGTTTAGGTGTTAAGAATGCATAGAACGTCATTTCGGTGCACATGGTGCAGAACTTGGTTAAAGTTGCACCAAAACGTGCGCAGTTGGCAAGAAGCACGTTCTCATGCTTGGATTAACGTTCTAGCCCTCAAGAAGCACATTTCCTGTTAAGAAGGAACTAAAACCTCATTTCAGTGCATACTCAGTCTACTTTCGTCTAAATTCCATCAAAACGTGCCCGGTTGGCAAGAGGGACACGACGATGCACGTTCTCATGTCTCGATTAGCGTGCCAGCCATAAAGAACCACTTTAGGTGTTAAGAATGCACAAAAACATCATTTAGGTGCGTACTCAGTCCAAATTCGTCCAAATTGCACCAAAACTTCATTGGTGGGCAAGAAAGACAAAACGAAGCACTTTCCCATGTCTCCATATTAGCGTGGTAACCCTAAGGATCCACTTGATTCAGTACCCTCACTGTACAGTTTGGTTAAAGTTGCACCAAAACGTTATCGGTTGGCAAGAAAGACATTGGGACGCACTTTCGCATGCTTGGATTAGTATTCTAGCCCTAAAGAAGCACATTTCGTGTTTGGGATGTACGAAAACATCATTTCGGTGCGTACTCATTCTAATTTCGTGCAATTTCCACCAAAACGTGCCCAGTTGGCAAGAAAGATGTGGGGAAGCACTTTCTCATTCTTGGATTTTTGTTCTAGCCCTCAAGAAGCACACGCTTTTCTTAACAACGCACAAAAACTTCATTTTGGTGCCTCCTCATTTGGTGAGAAAGATTTGAGGAAGCATTTTCTCATGTCTCGATATTCGCATGCTAACCCTAAGGATCCACTTGAGGTCTTAAGAATGCACTAAAATGTCATTTCGATGCACAGTGAGTCCAATCCGGTTAAAGTTGCACCAAAACGTTCCCCGGTTGAAAGAAAGACATAGGAAAGCACTCTCTCATGTCTCGATAAGCGTTCAAGCCCCAAAGAACTACTTTAGGTGCTAAGAATGCACAAATATGCCATTTCGGTGCATACTCAGTCTAACTTGGTCCAAATTGCACCAAAACGTGCCCGATTCGCAAGAAAGAGGTGAGGAAGCACTCTCCAATGTCTTGATTAGCGCGCTAACCCTAAAGAACCACTTTGGGTGTTAGGAGTGAACGAAAATGTCTGTTCGGTGCATACACTATACAGTTTGGTAAAAGTTGCACCAAAACGTTATCGGTTGGTAGGAAAGACATGGGGAAGCACTTTCCCATGCTTGGATTAGCATTCTAGCCCTAAAGAAGCAGATTTCGTGTTTAAAAGGCACGAAAACATTATTTCGGTGCGTACTCAATCCAATTTCATTCAATTTCCACCAAAACTTGCCCGGTTGGCAAGAAACATGTGGGGAAGCACTTTCTCACTCTTGGATTTCCGTTCTAGCCCTCAAGAAGCACACGCTTTTGTTAAGAATGCACGAAAACCTCATTTCGGTGCCTCCTCAACCCAATTTCTTTTGAATTGCACCAAAACGTTCCCGGTTGGCAATCAGGACATCAGGAAGCACTTTTTCCTGTTTGGATTAGCGTTCTAGCCCTAACGAACCAGTTTAGGTGTTAAGACTGCATGGAACGTCATTTCGGTGCACACTATACACAGCTTGATTAAAGTTGCACCAAAACGTGCGCGGTTGTGGAAAAGCACGTTCTCATGCTTGGATTAACGTTCTAGACCTCAAGAAGCACATTTCGTGTTAAGAAGGAACTAAGACCTCATCTCAGTTCATACTCAATCTACTTTCGTCTAAATTGCATCAAAACATGCCTGGTTGGCAAGAAGGACATGGGGACGCATGTTCTCATTTCTTGATTAGTGTGCCAGCCCTAAAGAACCACTTAAGGTGTTAACAATGCACGATAACATCATTTCGGTGTGTGCTCAGTCTGAATTCATGCAAATTGCACCAAAACTTCCTTGGTGGGCAAGAAAGACAAAAGGAAGCACTTTCTCATGTCTCGATATTAGCGTGCTAACCCTAAGGATCCACTTGAGGTCTTAAGAATGCACGAAAACGTCATTTCGGTGCACACTCAGTCCAATTCGATTAAAGTTGCACCAAAACGTTCCCCGGTTGATAGAAAGACATGGGGAAGCGCTCTCTCATGTCTCCGTAAGCGTTCAGGCCCCAAAGAACAACTTTAGGTGCTAAGAATGCACGAATATGTCATTTCTGTGCGTGCTCAGTCTAACATGGTCCAAATTGCACCAAAACGTGCCTAATTCATAAGAAAGAGGTGAGGAAGCACTCTCTGACGTCGCCATTAGTGTGCTTGCCCTAAAGAACCACTTTGGGTGGTTGGAGTGAATGAAAACGTCATTTTGGTACACAAACTGTCCAGTTTGGCAAAAGTTGCACCAAAACGCGATCGGTTGGCAAGAAAGACATGGGGAAGCACTTTTCGATGCTTGCATTAGCAGTCTAGCCCTAAAGTAGCACATTTCGTGTTTAGAAGGCACGAAAACATCATTTGGGTGCGTACTCAATCAAATTTCGTGCAATTTTGCACCACAGTGTGCCCAGTTGGCAAGAATGATGTGGGGAAGCACTTTTTTATTCTTGGATTAGCGTTCTAACCCACAAGAAGCACATGCTTTTGTTCAGACGTCCCTAGTTGGCAATGAGGACATAAGGAAGCGCTTTCTCGTTTTTGGATTAGCGTTCTAGCCCCAAAAAACCAGTTTAGGTGTTAAGAATGCATGGAACGTCATTTCAGTGCACACTGTGCACAGCTTGGTTAAAGTTGCACCAAAACATGCGCGGATGGCAACAAGCACGTTCTCATGCTTGGATTAACGTTCTAGCCCTTAAGAAGCGCATTTCGTGTTAAGAAGGAACTAAAACTCATTTCAATGCATACCTAGTCTACTTTTATCTAAATTGCATCAAAACGTGCTCGGTCGGCAAGAAGGACATGGGGACGCACGTTCTCATGTCTCGCTTAGCGTGCCAGCCCTAAAGAACCACTTTAGGTGTTAAGGATGCACAAAAACATCATTTCGGTGGGTACTCAGTCCGAATTTGTCCAAATTGCACCAAAACTTCCTTGGTGCGCATGAAAGACATAAGGAAGCACTTTCTCATGTCTCGATATTAGCGTGCTAACCCTAAGGATCCACTTGAGGTCCTAAGAATGCACGAAAACGTCATTTCAGTGCACACTGACTCCAATTCGATTAAACTTGCACCAAAACGTTCCCCGGTTGAAAGAAGGACTAGGGGAAGCACTCTCTTATGTCTCAATAAGCGTTCAAGCCCCAAAGAACAACTTTAGGTTCTAAGAATGCACGAAATACGTCATGTCAGTGCATACTCAGTCTAACGTGGTCAAAATTGCACCAAAACGTGCCCGATTCGCATGAAAGAGGTGAGGAAGCACTCTCTAATGTCTCAATTAGCGTGCTAGCCCTAAAGAACCACTTTGGGTGCTAGGAGTGAACGAAACGTCGTTCCGGTGCGCACACTGTACAGTTTGGTTAAAGTTGCACCAAAATGTTATCAGTTGGCAAGAAAGATGTGGGGGAACCACTTTCTCATTCTTGGATTAGCGTTCTAGCCCTTAAGAAACACATGCTTTTGTTGAGAACGCACGAAAACCTCATTTCAGTGCCTCCTCAACCCAATTTCTTTTCAATTGCACCCAAACGTCCCCGGTTGGCAATAAGGACATGAGAAAACACTTTCTCTTGTTTGGATTAGCGTTCTAGCCCCAACGAACCAGTGTAGGTGTTAAGAATGCATGGAACATCATTTCAGTGCACACTCTGCTCGACTTGGTTAAAGTTGCACCAAAACGTGCGAACACTTACTCTATATATGGCTGGACTTCTTCCGTATTGAACAACACATATCCATGGGCAGCTTGTAACAGATCAACTGGAAGAAGGATTTGCTTCCCTTTAGACGTAAGGCACCCTTCCAACAACAATCCATTCTCAAATTCTTCATTGCGTACATGCCTAGAGCCTATATCATCAGATTGTTTTATATATTTGCTACATAACAATGCACACTCTTCAACAAGGTAACGCTCAGCTGTACACTCCTCAGGCCATGCACGATTCATAACATATCCTTTTAACACTTTCATATAC